>WSYH01011663.1:8009-20429 GCA_036426205.1 Ascaphus truei
GTCAAAAAATCATTTGAAAACACTGGAATGTGTTTGTTAATGGATACCAGTTTGAAAGAGTATTGTGACCAAAGGTCGCGGTTTTGTCTATAGAAAAGCAAAGACGATCGCTCCTAGTGTCCCTAGTTATGTGACTCACCCACAATTACTAAGAAATTTGTTACTAAAGGTTCTTTTAATGTGGAGGATGCCAAAATATGCCAGTTTAGTTTACCATGAGCCCAGTTTATGGGCTCTCCTCTAGTCATTCATTTCCTATCAAATCATTTATAAATGTTGATACAACATACGTAATATATCTATTGACTTGTAGGTGTGGAATGAATTATGTAGGGAGGATACTAGATCTTTAAAAAAATTAGGATTTTAGAAACGTAAGATTGATCAAAAAAAACGAGACTGCTCACATCCAGTCTCTAAGCATTTCTCACAATGTGAGAAAGTGGTGGGAATTAAGGATTAACAGTGAGAGGGGGGGTCGAAAAAGTATTTGCGAACGAGAGAAGAGGGATCTACTCAATTTGTTGGACTGCAGGGAGGCATACTGGATATTTATGCTACAAACCAGAGCCCCCTGCGGTGTCTGAATGTGGAGTGGAATTTGAGTCACTTCTTGAATATGGTAAATGTTTTTGGATTATGTGAGAGATTATGAGTGTTATGTATTGGTCATTATTCTCTTCTATATGTTTCCTGTGTTTAGATATATTTTTTTTCTATTTTCTTATTTTTTTATATTTTTTATATATTTTTTTTTCTTACCTTTTGTTATGTCTTGTTCTTTTTCCTTTCCCCCTTTTTCTTTGTTTTTTCTTTCTTCCCCTATATATTTTTCTCTCCCTTTTCCTTTTTCATTTCTTTCTTTCTTCGCCTTTTTTTCTCTCTCTTGTGGCCTTTATGGGTTATTTTTGAGTTTAAGAATTGTTTATACCGATTTTAGGAGTTATTTAACAAATGTTTGGATTTTTGGTCTGTAGAGTATTCACCAGTCAAGTCACTTACTGATATTTTCTCAAAGATATTTTTTCAAAGGTGTGAGATGTGATATTGTTGTGATACAGTATCTATTGAAATGAACTATTTATGTAGTGTTATGAATTATTGGAAATTTGCATGTTGGTCATTGGTTCATCACTCTAGGAGGATGAACATATGACTTATAGCAGAACGATATTCAATTTTTTAATAATAGTGTTAAAATGCGTGTTGTGTGTGAGTTCTTGTCCAGTTTGGATTTGTACTGCTTTTTAAACTCCCTGTCATTTAGGGAGGATTCAGTGATAGGGGATGTGTTTATATTGTATTTTTTGTATGTTTAATGTGTGGGACGTGGAGCAACGGGGGGTGGATACCAACGGTTATGCACCCTGCTTTTACAAACATAAGGGTAAGAAGACTTGTTTTCTTTGGGTTATTTTGTTTTATTTGCAGGGTGGCTCTGCCAGAGATTGTGACGCAGTTCCGAGTGACTCTGGGCCGTCCGGAGTGGCGCTGACGGGTGGGCGTGTAGCACCTCAGACCTAGTGTTCATGGTGAGATGCGGCACGCACAGACCTATCAGTGGCCCGAAGGTATAGTCCTGGGGGGCGGGGGATGTATCGCGCACTGACAGTTTTTTTTGCTCATGAGAGGTAGATTAACTATCACTTCAGTGGGCATGCGCGGACGAACGGGGGGGGCATGTTTACCTACAAGCACTCTGTCAGAGATGGTGGCGCCTTGCGTGACGTCATGCGCATGCACAGTGAAGGGGTGTATTGATTTTTCCAATTGACCTCAATCATTTATGATTAAGAGAGGGGTATATAAGACACCTAGTTTGCTCCATACACCATACTCCTTGATAAAGGACCTACCCATCCGAAACGTGTAGGAGATTTTTGTTCCCCTCCTGGGGTGATGTTTTTATCGGTGATATACTGAAAAAAATAGGATCTACTTTTTTCACCACCTGACTCCCTGGCAGTGCGCTGTTTGCTTTTTGTTCTCTCTTGTTCTGGATCTCCATTTTCATGGCTGGCACGCCACAGTGGACCACCAGAGACTTCAGGAGTGGGTAAGAAGCTTATATTTATTGTTTATGACCGTCATAGTCGAGTACACTTCCCTGGATCGTTTATACTTATATGCTTCATTACTTTTGATTCTATGAGTGACTCACAGGTCATTTCACATATAACCACTCCGTTATAGTCTATTTGGGGCCCTCTAATATTGATTGACTATTGGAGGAAGTTATTCTACGGTGGAGCACACTTCTCCCCCTTTTTTTCTTATTTTACAGTAATAGACTTATCTTCAGCATTTTTTAGTATCCCCTTGCACAAAGACAGTCAATATCTTTTTGCATTCACATACAAAAGGTCAGCAGTTCACATGGTCAAGAATACCCCAAGGGTACACAGAAAGTCAAGCATTATTCTAACAAATATTGCAGCGTGACTGTAGACGGACGTTCACAGAGGTACACAATTAGGAGGCTTTATAATGTGAAATTATAATAGGCTTTATTGTGCCTGTTCCTTTTCATCAGGAAATTATCCAAACACAGGGAGGGAACAAAGCTTCCATTCACTTGGGAGTATTTCTAGTGAAATCCTATGCAATTTGTTCACATCTCCATTAGTTAAGCATGTCTCGCAGCCCCAAAACATATAGCATGAAAATAAGCAGATATAAGCAGTCTCTTAAGAATAAAAGTCTTATCTGTTTCTTGGAGGGAAAATCTTCTCACTTCCTGGTTCAGCTTCAGGTGTAGTAGTTTTCCCTGTGTCTTGAAATCAGCTCTGCTGTGCAGAGCTCAAGACCGGTCAGCTCCAAAGGTCAGCTCTCAGTCAGAGCTAAGGAGTCACTTCCTGTCTCAAAGGCAGGCTTTTTGTAAACAATCTAATCAGGCAGGTGGTGTTTAGTAATTAACTACCACACTGCTAGATTAAAGGCACATTACTGAACAGGGATAAGTCCCCTGTTACAGTGACCTTCAAGATATTCATCTAGCAGAATATTTCTTTTTAATTCAGTATGTAGGCGATTTACTGTTAGCCTCCCCATCTCTAGAGGCACGCAAAACTGTCTCTGTAGCATTGCTAAATGTCCTAGCTACAGAAGGTCATAAAATAAACCGTCAAAAGTTACAGCTATGTTGGCGTCGGAGCCCCAGCTCTCCTACAGATCCTGGTCCTAAATTGAGCCTCACCTGGATGGATGGGAACATAGACGACCGAACTACCATTTTCCATCAGTCCCCCCCCTCCCATGCCCCCACCCCACTCATCTCTCTTTGTCTTTCCCACCTCTCCCCCTTCCTTTGTTTTCCCCTTAACCTACCTCTAAAAATAGAAAATGGTTTATTGGATGTGACTTGTATAACCCGCAGTCATGTGCCTATGACTTCACTGCTAATTCTACAATGTTATTATTTTCTGTATTTCTGCTACAAGTCTCCAATAAAGGAAAAAGATTGTTAAAAAAAAAAAAAGTTACAGCTATGTCAACCTAAAGTTCTTTATCTAGGTCAGGTTTTATCACCAGGTAAAAGATCCATTAACCCTGGTAGGATCGCACCCATTCAACACACCCCTAGACCACAAACACAGAAACAGGTGCGTGGGTTTTTAGGAATGGCAGGGTATTGCAGACAGTGGATATCAAATTTTTCATTTATTTCAGAACCACTGCAACAGTTAACTCGTAAAAGGGTTACTGAACCAGTCCCTTGGACTGAAGAGACAGAAGAGGCTTTCTGTACTCTAAAGAGGAGTTTAATATTAGCTCCATCTTTGGGCCTACCAAACTATGCACTACCTTTTGCATTATACTGTCACTAACACAAGGGGCACGCCTCAGGAATTTTAACTGAAACTCACGGCAACAGACTGTCGCATATTATAGCACACGACTAGACTCAGTAGCACAGGCTTTCCCACCTTGCTTGAGAACTGTAGCTGCCGCTGCAGTTCTTGTTGACATGGCTCAGACTGTTGTACAGGGTCACACCCTACAGGTGTATGTACCCCATGCCGTGTCTACTTTACTTTTACGCAGATCTACACAACTCACTAACAGCAGACTTACCAAGTATGAAATTATATTGCAGGGCTCTGACAATATAACTGTTCACCGATGCACAAATCTTAACCCAGCCACACTGTTACCATTACCAGAGGAAGGTTTTCCACATGATTGTATAACAGACATGGACACAGTGACCACCGTTAGAGACAATCTATTTGAGACACCTCTGGAGGTAGCAGATATGGAGATTTTTGTAGATGGTTCATCATTTATTGACACAAAAGTCCAGAGATGTACAGGTTACACTGTTGTTACCAATACAGAGATACGAGAGAGTAATTCTCTCCCCTCAAAGTTTTCAGCTCGAATAGCAGAGCTCGTAGCTCTCACACATGCCTGTATTATAGCTACCGGCAAAACTGTTTACATTTACACAGACTCACGTTATGCGTTTGGAGTTGTACATGATTTTGGCGCCCTCTGGCAGCTCCGAGGATTTATTACAGCGTCAGGAACGCCAATACATAATGCTCACAAGTTTTAAATTTGCTTGAGGCAATGCTACTGCCACAAGCTCTTGCGGTTGTTAATGTAGCAGCACATACCAACAAAACTGATGAGCTATCACAAGGCAATGCTTTTACTGACACAACGGCTAAACAAGCAGCCGGACAGACGTATGTCCAGGCATATGCTATCACCACACCCACTGATCCAGACACAACCATAACTATACCACTTGATTTATCCTCCTTTTATAAGCAGTTAACCACAGAGGTTGTCCAGGACTGGACAAGCAAGGGTTATCAACAGAAAGGGGAATTCTGGTATGGTCCAGATGACAAACCAGTTTTACCTCCCACATTAGAGCCTTATATTATTCGCATGGCTCACGGGATTTCGCATTCTAATAAAAGGGGATGCTGATAACCATCAGAAAGGACTGGTTTGCACCAAACATTGGTCCAAAGGTAGAAGATTTTTGCTCTACATGTCACATCTGTCAACTCCACAACATTGGTAAACATCCCCATTTTGGAAAGGGGGGGTGTAAGACAGCACTCTGACACAATGACTCTGCAAGGTTGCAGGGTGCACGGAACAGGAAGGGACCCTAATTCCCTTCAGAAGTACTAACAAACCAAAAGATAGTACCAGCACTTTCTGTCTCGCAGCTACAGATATAAGCGACGACCAGTGTAGGGAATATGAATAATTTAATGACACTAATAATAAACTGAAAATATAGCAACAATAGCCAATACGCCAATGCAAGAATAAATATCACCATAGAGCAAAAATAAAAGGGGTTGGAGGGGAAAGGAGAAAGGGAAAAAACATGAAACAAAAGGGAAAAAAATCACAATAATGGAAAAAGGAAAGCAAACTAGGGGGGCGACGTTTCGAGGGGTGACCTCTTCATCTGGCCCATTCCCCCTGGTCCCAAAGGGTCCCAGAGGTACTTCCCTAAGCCTTCCCTCCCCACTGTCATATAATCCCACACTCAGCTAAAGATATACATCAAAAGTCCTATAGAGGGCAAATCTCATAAGCAGACACCAGATATCAAACAAAAAATGTGAATACAAGAATATTGTGCAAGACAAAGTACATATGTAGATATCAGATGTCAGACAGTAAACAAGTAGAAGCAAACCCTCTATCAACAGCTCCTGGTGCCCTGTGGAGTGCTTGGGACTGAGCATAAGAAGTTAACTGCTATATGTAGTGGAGGGAATTGCCAGCTCCCATCGTCTGGCTGGTGACGTCATACACAGGGTCCTCAACAGAAAGCTGCCGACGTGGCAAGTCAGGAGAGCGCATGTGCACACTTTGCCCCTTCACTGCTCGTGAGGAATGTCACTGAGCATGCGTAGGATAGTCTTTCAACAGTGTAGCAAGTGCTCTTGTCTCAGCTGCCTTTGTAGATGTGTCAATCGTGTTCCTGCTGCTTGTGATGCACTGCGCATGTGCAAGGTCCTGAATACACAGTACTGAATCTTTGCAGCATCTGGGGAGACGGGAAGGCGGTGTTGCGTGTATTCATGTTGCTGGCACATAGTACTCTGCAGTAACATACATGGTGCTCCTGTAATGACTCCCAAACCAGACAAAAGGCAAGACATAAATAATAAAGCAATGACAGGCTATTCAGGTATATATCTAAATAGCTAAAAATAGACAGACAGCCCCCTAATAAAAAAGAGACCAAATAAAAGGGCTTTAAAAAGGCGAAAAAATGACATACACACCTAAGTACCACAGACGGGTCCAGACCCATCCTCAGAGCGCAGGGAAAGTGGAAAGGACTAATGGGGTCCTAAAGAACAGAATCAGCAAAATGTGTGCAGAGACAAAATTGCAATGGCCAGACACGCTTGCCACGGTAACTTTATGACAAGATATAATATACACCAAAATACCTGGGTTTAACTGAACACGACTAGATATGATAAAATATAATTTATTCCTTGAAAAAGGTGAACACACAAGATATACAAATAACAGGCACAATATAGACACTTACTTAAAGTTGGAATGATGAAATAATCAGAAAATCTTGATTAGCAGTTCATGCAGCAATCTCAGGATGATACAAGACAATGGGCATAGACTGAGCCCTGTTTAAATACAATTTCCAGCCCTATACCTTAACCTAAAGGCGCCTAGCTGGCTAGTGGAGTCATTTGAAGCAGATTCTTCCTCCCCTGCAAGTGTGAACTACTGTATGACACTTACAAACCACTCAGCCCCTTTGTTCTTGGACCTAGTGTAAACAATCAGGGCAGTTAACCTTTGATCAGAGGGCTTATGCTAAACCATCTGTCTGCCCCCTGACCTATTTAGCATAGCAGATGGGCTCTGCGTTCTCATCAGACCCAAAATACCATTCACAGTTAAATATATTCACATATTAATATTATCGGTTCCGTCGGGTCCAGTGGGCTGATTTTTGCCAGCTTTTGTTGCTGGAACTGTATCTCCATCGTGGCCAAATCTCAGCCCACTACGACCCCCAGAACCGGAGATACAAAAATGCAGGTCAAAACACTTTTAAAATACAGGATTCGTCCCTTTAAAAATGAATCTCTGCTTTTCACTTTTTCCCCATTGAAATCAACGGTCTCTTCCGCCATAGGCTTTCAATGGCGCGGCTCCGCCGTTGAAGTCAATGGGGTTCCCCGCCATAGACTTTCAATGGAGAGACGCCGCCATTGAAGTCTATGGAAAAACCAAAAATCTTTACATTTGCCCACACTCCGTCTGGTTGTTCGGAGAGGGCTGGGAATGGTCATGCATTCATGCCGGAACCTTGGCTACATGCCACACAAATCCCAGCCCTCTGGTCCTTCCATTACCGGAGATATGGACTTACACTTTTCACCATTTCGGACTTAGCCGTTTTCACGCCACGCGTTTTTTTCCCCATTGGAATCAATGGCCGGCGCCACCATAGACAATGCATGGGCGCACGCCGCCATTGGATTCAATGGGACCTCCGCTCCGCCATTAAAGTCAATGGCGCGACCTACCTTCTCCGCTCGACCCTTTACGGGGGTCCCTCATTCCTGGACCCGGTGGGGGTCGTGTGTGGGGGTTCCTAGGGGCTAGGGGCAACAAGAATTTTATTCGCAGGTGCCCTAGAACCTAAGATTCCCACGCCAATTGTCATTGAACTTGACCCAAGTGATAAAAGCTCTTTTCAAGGACATTGTATCCGCTTCTGCGGTTTTGCAGTTTGGATGGCTGCCAACCTGTTCCTGGAGGCCGACATCGAGGAATCCCCATTGAAGTCAATGGCCCCATTGACTTACAATGGGAAACCGCTGCTCCTCCTCTCGGACGCCACATGCTGGTCGTTGCTGGAAACAGGTCCAAAACCGCTACTTCTGCCATTGGAAAGCATGGAGCCCCAATGGCGACCTATGGGACTCTGCAAAATGGTGCCTGAAAAGGCGAGAACATTAAACAAAGAGCTATAACCACTAAGTTAACCTTAACCCTTTCCCTCCCGCATCAATCCCAGTGTATGTGTTGGTGCAAACACTGGAACAGAGACAATACATTTTCACAGAGGAATATACATTAGAAGGCTGAAGCAAGGTAAAAACACATTACTGGACCCCAGTCCAGTTAACCCCTTGCTTCCCAGGTGAGAGTAGGGGGTGGCCAAATGGGGTGTAACCCCTTTATTCCTGGGCTAAAAATCCCCTCTCCCATGACAGCGCTCCCCTTAGCGCTCATGGCAATCAGAAGTGCTCCACAGGGCAAGACTAAATTAACTCCAGATGAAATCCTAATGGGTAGACCAATGATTATTGCAGGCTCCTTAGGATTACTATTACATGACCATGCTCTGACAGACGATTTAATCAGTGTTTATTGTGTGAAACTAATGAAACTGCTTCAGTCTCTCAATTCCCAGGTGAAGGCCACACAATCCACCAAGCAGAATGTCAAGCAGCACCATCTAAAGGAAGGCGACTGGGTAATGATAAAGCATTTTCTACCCAAGCACGCTCTTCAACCTCGGTGGAGAGGCACATTTCAAATCCTTCTCACCACCAATACAGCTGTGAAACTGGACGAGCTGACTTCCTCGATCCACGTCACAAACGTGAAGCTCGTCCCATCACCATCCTCAGTCACACCAAGTCAGTGTTTTGATAGGCAAAATAATCCTTGATCACTGACCAACGAGGGAGAAAAATCAAGGTGACCCCAAAGGTTACTCATGAAAAGACGTTCAGGGCATTCATCTATATCTGCCAACATGATGTTCCAATCGGAGCGTCCAGACTGTGAACTATTACTACTTGCTTTTCTTTCCGCAGGAATATGCCTGCCTGTGTTTTTATAACCAAATACGTTTATCAAGGTAGTCCACAGATTGTATTTAATATAACTACCTGTAATATTGTGACAAACCCACACACCAAAAATAATGTCAATAATATCACAAACCAAGGCAGGAAGAGAAGGGAATTACATCTAACACCCTGGGAAAAAGACAATACATTCATTGATACTTGCAGATCAATATATAATAAATCTGGGGTAAATTAGTCATGTTGGGTATGTGGGTACATTCCCCATTCTCAGGAAGCTCCTTTGAGAGGTATACCCAACACTAAAGAAGAATTGTTACACAATGAATCTACTGGGATACCAGTATTGACTAATGGATTTTTTTCCAAAGAAATGCGCAGAATTCCATTGTTAAATACAACACCAGTGGGAGGGTTATGGATAAATCAGAAGTCAGGGAACCAGTTTATTGGATCAGTAGCCCCTCCAACACAAGAAACTTGTTTTACCATGAATATGACTGGGAGAAGCGCTAAAGGTAAAAATGAATGTTTACTGGGTGCCACTCAATGGCAACTCGCGTAAGCAAGTTTTAATACAATGAATTCTGTGTTTGTAAATATCAAATGTACCAACTCTACTTTGCCCCGCAGAGTCTATTGGCTCTGTGGTAGGTGGGCATACAGAGTGTTGCCATGTGGATGGAAAGGATCATGCTACCTAGGCAAAGTAGTTCCAGCATTTACTATCACTAAACAATTACCTACAGCACGAGTAAGGAATAGAAGGGACACAAGACCTAACCCACAGGGGTTAAAAGTAAGTCTTTGGAAAGAGCAATTTTGGGCTAGTTTGTGATCCCTAATGTAGGAGTAGGGTTGTTATACGACAGGTTTAATACACTTACAGATGTGCTAGATGATGTACTTAATCATACCACCTCAGCTATTAAATCACTTAACCAAGAACAGGTTCAGATTAGATTAATGGCACTACAGAATAGAATGGCACTAGACTACATCTTAACATCAAAGGGGGGCGTATGTGCCCTCATTAAAGAGCAATGTTTTGTCTTCATTCAAGAGCAGAGTGGTAAAATTGAGTATGAGCTAGAGGAAATAGCAGAGATACAGGACAGGTTGAGGAAGGGAGGAGATGCAGAGTCGGATCTTTTTGGGCTTAGCAATTTGCTGGGATCACTGGGATCAAAACTGGTGAGTGCTTTGTTGTGTGTGCTGGTTGTATTTGTCATCATCTATGTGTGTGTCACCTGTTGCAAGAGCCTGATCCATAAATGTGTTACCCCCTCTACTGATTCGATGGCCCTCTTTCAGGAGAAAAATATGCCAACAATGACAGCAGTCCCTTGCAGAAAGAAGGAAACGGCGAACTAACTCTGGAAGACATTCTGGCCGCAGAGCCAGTGGACATTGCTAAGGGAGGTAACGGTAAGGCCCACTCCCTCTTCTACCAAGACTATGAGACCACCAAGAATTATTAAATGCTGGAGTAAGCCAAATGGCAACCATATGCACTACTGGACAGTTATCCTTAAAGCATTTTTTGTTTAAGAATAAAAAGGAAGGACTGTGAAAGTGTGATATAAAGCACACGTAGGGGGTGCACTAGGATCCATGCAACCATTTTGTTTCTCTCTGTTTGTCCTTCATCTTGTTTTTTATGTAGTATGATAGTAGCTTGAATGAGATGTATGCTATGCTGTAAGTCACAGATTCCCTCAGGGTCTCTCACTCTTCCAAAACTAATCTGTATATATGCCAGGGGGGTGAACGGAATGCAGAACTAGTTTGAGATAAAAGCTATTCTCATGTAAAAATCCAATTTGGGTGGGTGTGTTTGCAAAATAATTGGAAGTTAGGAGCAGTAAACATAAAACTCGCTTCTCCTTATTTTTCCAATAAAAGCCCTAAGTTTAGGAATGTGATAATTATATGGTCACTATGGTCACAGGAAACCTCACCCCAGAGGTGAACCAAAGTATAAAAGTTATGTAGTAAAAACCTGTATTTTCTGATATTGATTAGGTATCCGTATCAATAAAAGGTCAACCCCTCCTGGAGGGGCGTATTATTATAATTTTCTGTAAGCCAGCCCATCTAGGGGCATGTATTATACCTCAGGAGGGTATAAAGATTATGTGTTTCTCACTGTATGGCAGAAGAGCTCTTGCATTGAGCCTTTCTCCTTGTATACTCGTAATGAAATAAACTCTTACTTGATTCAACTATGAAAAATAATGAACCCGTAACTATTGTATTTTTTCTCACATTCACACTGTATAAAGTATTTAAGGATTTACAATTCTGCATTTTTATTACTCACATTTTATTCACGTCTGCGTTCAGTTGTGGGGTACAGAATGAAGTCAAGGTGATGGGTGATGGGTGATGTACAGTATAAGTTTGCTTTTACAAGAGTATTATACAACAGAAAAGAACATAGTTGTAGTAGACATTATTTTGTATTTACATTTCTTTAGTCCTAAATCTTTTATGTGGGAGCGCAGCCCATGTATATCATTGCGTCAAGCACCATGTTTCTGATATTGTACTATTCTTAACCCAGGGTCGTGTTTTACACTAAGGACTCCAAACCCTGAACATGGGGCCATAGAGCTTTCATTATTTTAGTCATTTAATTAGTGAGTGAGTGGTGGGTGTGTTTCCCCGTGTCTGTATAGAAATCGAACCACGGTTGCCAAATTCTTAGGAACTTAACCTATTCAGTCATTCATTTTTTTTAAAGTGAAAAATATTACATAGGGGTTTCTTTAATATCAGTGGGCACCTAATGAAGGTTTTTACGAAGTTGATTACATTGTTTTTAAATAATTAGAGAAAATAAAATCACGCCCAAAATTGTGTTAGTTGTGACTCAATGGGCAAAACACATTTCCAAACAAACTATTTTATTACATTACTTCACTGTCTATTACTTCAAATGAAACTTTTTGAAATAATTTCTGTCTTTAAATAAACAAAGAGAACAATTTGAAGGCTCTTTTCACAATCAGCCAATGTCCTAATAACTACTGAAGATGGGTGCCAGGAGCAATGTGTAAAGGGAGGTGGGGAGGTGGATAAGTAATGGTGGGTGGTATTCATGAATAAGTTTGGGTGTAGCCTCCTGTAGTGCAGGGATTGATGTAACAATAAACAACAAATAAAGTGCAACAAATAAGTGATATAAAATAAAATAATTATTTAAAAATGCTGCCTGAACACCAGCGGTCTCCCAAACCACCAAAAAACATCAATCCAGACCAACAAGTGTTCCTGGCGATGATTGAAATGTGCAATACAGAGTGCCAATACCCCCCAGAGATTAACTAAACACTGATACCACACAGTACTGCTCTCCCATAGTCCAAAGAATCTTCTGGTGTAGGGACTCCTTCCAGACCTCATATGCAGAAGGAAACACAGATGCAAAGACAATAGTGCATTAATACTTTACTTGAATTACATACAACACAGAGTGGGAGGGAAACACTCCCACTCTCCCCGCTGGTTAAAAGCATGAAGTGACTCTGGGCGCACTTCAACCACTCTCCCAGATCAGCTGCTTGGCTTCTGC
>WSYH01011664.1:0-20427 GCA_036426205.1 Ascaphus truei
CACACACTGCTCATGTGCCACACTTGCACACGGGGAGGGGAGAGACTGACACACTGCGCATGTGCTCCACTGCCACCACATGCACACGCACCCACACAACTGCTCACTACTGCACACCGACACACTGTCTCACACACCATGCCTGCAAATTGCCCCGTCACACTGACCACACTGCACCGGCTCTTGCCCATGCACAAACCTGCTCATTGCACACAGCACAACGGCCAAACACTGACACTGCCACATGACACACACTGCCACACACACTGCCTTGGCTCACAAACTGACAAACTGACACATCTCTCATTGTCTCACATGCACACACTGCCCACACACACACCACCCTGCTCATTGGCTCACTCACATGACACACTGCCTCATTGCTCACACTGCACACACACACTGACACACCTGCTCACTGCTCACACCACACACTCACACACCTGCCACACACCACTGCCACCACGGACACCGCCAACGCACACTCTGCCCACACACTTCCAGGCGCACACGCACATGACCGCATGCTTCACACACACACCACTGCACACTGCACAACTGCCATTGCTCACACTGCACCCTGACACACTAGCTCTTGCCACACTGAGCAACACTGCACACTGCACACACTTCACCGCTACAACCCTCATCTCACCTGCAACCACTGACACACTTCTACATTGCTCACCACACAACTGCACACTCCACTCACTGCTCACACTGCCACTACTGTCACCTGCACACCACTGTGCTCATTGGCTCAAAGCTTGCACACACTGACACACTTGCTCATTGTTCTCACACTGCACACACAACATCACACTGCTGAGGCCACTGCACACTGCCGACCCAACTGCCAAGGACCCCTTCATTTCCCGCATCCACACACTGCACACCGCTATCCACGGACTGCAAATCAGCACCCTTCATTGCAACATGCAAACATACCTGCTCACACAATGCCCACTAACACTGCCATGCTACATGACACACTGCACCTGCACACACCACACTCACACACACACTCAACACACTACTTCACCGTCCACACTCGCCAACACTCACACAGACACTCACAGACACTCCCAGACCTTACACACCTCCCAGATACAACACGCACCACTCACACCACACCACACACACTCGCACACACTCGCACACATACTCCGCACACACTGTACGCACACTCACCAGACACTTACACACACTTAACCACCACTTACACACATGCTCAACAGACACTTACGCACACTTTCACAACACTACACAACTTACACTTTCCCTCAACCCGAACTTACACACACTTTCACCACTCACACACACTCACAGAACACTCACAAACCCTCACCTCTCACACACCTTACCACACCACCAGCACCAACACCCTGCCCCCCGTCCCCTCCCCCCCTCCTCACTTCGCAGTCATCTTTGACAAACCTGGTTGGGGAGAAGGTGAATCAGGGAGCCTGTGAGGGGCGTGATGCCAATCCGCCCCCTCCCATCTCCTGTCCACGCGGTGACAGGGGAAGCCGGACCGGGGGGCATCCCCCTCCCTCTCCTGTCCGCGTGGTGTATATGCGCTATGCGGCGCCTTTTTTTAGCCTACAGTTTATTTGCATATATATAATTATACACACACACACCACAGGTAAACCCCATTATAATTCGGTATAACGCGGTTTTCCCCGTGTCTGCCACACTCTCATGCACACACTGCCACACACTGCTCACTGCACACACATGCTCATTGCTCACACTGCACAGCCACGCTCACACTGACACCCACTGCCCAATGCTATTGCTCACATGCACGACAACCCACACTGCTCATTGTCTGCACACTGCAACACACTGCACACCTGCTACCACACTGCACACTGCACACAAAAGCATTGCTCACAACTAGCACACAACATGGCACACTGCTCCCTTGCTCACATCGCCACACTGCACACACTGCCAACTGCACACTCCCACTGCTCACAACGAACACACAACTTGCACACACACTGCTCATTGCTCACACTGCACACACTGCACGACGCACACACACTGCTCACAAACTGACAACACACTGCAACACACCGCACTGCTCATTACTCACACTCGCACAACACATGACACACTGCTCATTGCTCACACCTGCACCCTGACAACACTGCTCATTTGGTGGGCTTTTCTCATTGCTCACACTGCACACACTGCACACTGCTCATTGCTCACACTGCACACACTGCACACTGCACACACTCACACACACTTACGCACTCTCACACACTTACGCACACTCACACACTCTCACACACTCACACACTCACAGACACTCACACACACTCTCACACTCTCACACACTTACACACACCAGCACCAACACCCGCTCCCGCCCCCCCTCCTCCTGCGCAGGCAGCGGGGACAACGGTGGGGAGAAGGTGAAGCCGGGACCGGAGGGGCATCCCCCCCTCCCATCTCCTGTCCCGCGGTGACAGGTTGAAGCCGGGACCTGAGGGGCATCCCCGCTCCCATCTCCTGTCCCGCGGGGTGTATATGCGCTGATGCGGCGGCCATTTTTTTCCCCCGCGACCCCGTTACTAACGCGGTGGTCTCGGGGTGGACCCCGAGGACCGCGTTATAACGGGGTTTACCTGTATATATATATATATATAATCAAAGGCTCCTTACCAGGCAGACCAGAGAGTCCAGGGAATCCAGAGTAGGCACAGCAAGGAAGAGACAGCTCACTTGTTAGCAAAAAGAATTGTATTAGAATAGCAGGCACATACACCAACGTTTCGGTCCTAGGAACAGGACCTTTATCAAGGGAGTGCTCGTTACACTATATATATATATATATATATATATATATATATATATATATATATATATTAAGTTATGGTGGGTGAAAAAGGCGACAGAAAACCTCCACCGTTGGCATATAGCCAATAAAGAATATCACTTGTGAGCACATTCACATGTCTTAGGACTGGGACCCGCTGCGCCCGGCGGCGTGGACGGCCGCGTGAGCGTCCCCACCAGCAGGGGAATCCTTCTGAGCCGGTCCCAGTCCCCCCTCGCTGCACGGCTCACTACGCGCTGTGACGCGTCAACCGCCAGGGGATGCAAGAAAATTGTGATCCCGAGCGGTGACGCGTCACGTGGTGCGCTGATGAGCCTATAAGCGGCGGGGGCGGGAGCGGTCAGACAGCTTCCTACACAAGGTAGGGGGTGGTGTGTGTGTGTGTGTGTGTGTGTATCAGCGTGTGTGAGGAGGGCATTTGTGGGGGAAGGGGGAGGGAGCGGGAGCTGCTTACCTTCCAGCAGCCCGCAGCAGCTCCCTCCTGCAGCCCGGGAGACCGAGCCCGTGGAGGGAGGGGGGGGGGAGTAGCGGGTCCCTCCGCTCAAACCACGGCCGCCGCCCCCTACAGACCAGCATATCGCGGTCTGTGCCTCTCAGCGCGCTGCCTGCATGCAGTGCGGGGGCGCTGACTGAGGGAGCGGGGCCGTAGCCTTAGACAGGTCTGCAACCCTGCCTTTCAACCATTATCACCTAGCATACAGTGCTCCCACTGCAGCAAGGGATTCTGGGAGATGACATGCAAATGAGCACACAATGTGTCACCTTTTGCCTGGAATATCCATTCACATGGAGCCCATTTAACCAAGGACCGCGTTATAACGGGGTTTACCTGTATATATATATATATATAAATATATATATAAATATATATATATATGTTTATTTTAAAAAAATTGCATGATGAAGCCACTGTACAAAGGAATGTGTGAAGGGTGGGTATCGGGCCAGGGTGGATTAACCCCTTAATTACCTTTGCGGTTATTATCCGATAAGGTGATTAAGGGGTTCATTGATATCTTAATGTAATTGCAATGTATTGGCTATGTATTATTTTGGCAATGGACGACAAGGATTATGCTGGCGATGGGGCCTTCTTATTGATGAGGTCAGTAGAAGTTTCTTTATTTTACTATGCTAGCTAATGTGTTTAATAAAGGCCAAATAATCTATTATTCCTATCTGGATAATAGTTATCTGGCACATTATTGTACTGTATATGTTGGGGTGGGGGGTGGAGATATTGGCCCTAAGGGTATGTGGGTAGGCCTCCCTTGTGTGGGGCTGTGTGGGGCTGTTGTGTGTGTTTTCTTTTTATTGTGGGTAGCGGGGGTGGGTGAAGGAGGTATTTGACCCCAACGGTGGTTTGTTTAGGGCTTGCGGGTGGGTACCGGGAGGGCTTAACCCCTCCATGACCGTAGCGGTATTAACCGCTACGGTCGTGAAGGGGTTAAGTGCACCCGCAACCCCCACCCAAAAAGCCCTAAACAACCACCAAGGGCCAAATACCCCTTTCACCCACCCCCGCTACCCACAATGAACCTGGCACGGTGGCTTAACCCCTTCATTGCCTTAGCGGTTAGCCGCTAAGGTAATGAAGTGGGCTTTAAATGCATCTTTCCTGCCTCGGATGCATGCCGGGGTGCTCCGGTGCTGGTATTAATGGTATCAGCTCAGGAGACCCCCGGCATCAATCTCAGCCAGGAAAAAGGCCTGAATTTTTTCTAAGTGCCGATCCGCCGCTCATCTGCAGCCTCTCACCATCAACTTGCCTACTTTTTGTGGCGTGCCGGATTCGGCAGAAAAACGTCATTCTAGAGTGGCGAATAGCGGCGCAAAGCTACTCACCACTACTAGAATTGAGCGTGGCGGAATAAATGCCTAGTTGAGGCGAAAAGTGCCTTTTCGCCTCGCCGATGACGGAAAAAAAAACCGCCAAACACATTGGCGTTTTTTTTGCTTTTCGCCAAGTTTTCGTCCCTTACTGAATAGGGGTAGGCATTTTTGGCCTGAAACGGGCAAGAAGTGCCTTTCCACTACTTACTGCATGACCCCCATAATATATGGATCTTTAATTCTTGCAGATTTCTCTGAAGGGATTAATATTATTGGCTCTATGCAGTGGCGTAGCTAGACATTTGCTCCATTAATATTAATACGGATTGCTATTTTTTCTCTCTCCCCCATCCTCTCCCTGATCCTCTATCTCATCATCCCTCCCCATCTCTCTCCATCCCTCCTTGTCATCATCTATCATCTCTCCCTCTACCTCCTCATAATCTCTCCCCCTCCCCATCATCGTCGTCGTCGTCGTCGTCGTCATCGTCGTCATCCTCATCCTCATCCTCATCATCATCATCATCATCATCCTTATCATCCTCATCATCATCCTCATCATCATCTCCCCTCTCCTCCTCTCTCCTCCTTCTCCTCCTTCTCCTCCTTATCATCTTTATCTTCATCATCTCTCCCCTTCTCCTCATAATCTCTCTCACCCCCTCCTCATCAACTCCCCCTTCCTCCTCATCAGCTCTCTCCCCCTCCTCATAATTTCTTTCCCCCTCCTCATCAGCTCTCCCACTCCACCTCATCATCATCACCCCCTCCTCATCATTTCTCCCCCTCCTCATCTATCCCCTCCTCATCATCATCTCTCCCCCTCCTCAACATCATCTCTCACTCCTCATCATCTCACTCTCCTCATAATACGTTCTCTCCCCCTCCTCCTCATCAGCTCTCTCCCTCTTCATCATCTGCACTCTTCCACTCATTATCATCATCATCATCATCATCATCGTCACCGTCATCATCATCATCTATCTCCCCCTCATAATCATTATCAGCTCTCTCCTCCTAATCACCATCATCATCATCTTTCCCCTCCACATCTCCCCCTCTTCCTCATCTCTCCCCCTCCTCCTCCTCCTCCTCCTCCTCCTCCTCCTCCTCATCTCCGCTTCCTGATCTCTCCCCCTCCATATCATCTCTCTCCCCCCTCCTCATCTCTCCCCTTCTTCCTCCTCATCTCTCCCCCTCCTCCTCATAATCATCTCCCCAAATCCTCCTCCTCCTCATAATTTCTTCCCCCTCATCCTCATCATCACTCCCCCCTCATCATCTCCCCCATCATCTCCCCCATCATCATCATCATCATCATCATCATCATCATCATCATCATCATCATCATCATCATCATCATCATCATTCATCATTCATCATCATCATATCTCATCACATCATCATCATCATCATCATCATCATCATCATCATCATCATCATCATCATCATCATCATCATCATCATCATCATCATCATATCATCATCATCATCATCATCATCATCATCATCATCATCATTCATCATTCATCATTCATCATTCATCATCATCATTCATCATCATCTCTCTCCCCCTCATCATGATCAGCTCTAATCCCCTCAACATCATCAGCTCTCCCACTCATCATCATCAGCTCTCTTTCCTTCATCATTATAATCAGATAATCAGCCCTCTCCTCCTCCTCATCATCATCGTCATCGTCATCGTCATCGTCATCATCAGCAACTCTCTCCCCACCATCATCATCATCATCTCTCTCACTCATCATTATCATTAGCTTTCCCCCCTCATCATCATCAGCTCTCTCCCCCTGATCATCATCACCAGCTCTATCATCATCATCATCATCATCATCATCATCATCATCATCATCATCATCATACATCATCATCATCATCATCATCATCATCATCTCTCTCCCCCTAATCATCATCAGTTCTCTCCCCCTCATCATCATCAGTTCTCTCCCCCTCATCATCAGCTTTCCCACTAATCATCATCTTCATCATCATCATCATCATCATCATCATCATCATCATCATCATCATCGTGATTATATTTCCTGCTGATCAGACTTTTACCAATATTATATATAAAACAGTTACCCCCCCCCCCCCCCCCCCACCACCAGCACCCCTCTGGAAGATGTTGCTGTTACTGCTGTTTGTGGTGCGGTCATACCTGTGAGGGTCCAGGAGAGCTGAGTGATCCGCGATGGTGTGGGGAACAGGACAGGCTTTTGTAGATCTTCAATGTTCACTCAGGGTGTCAGCGCATCCAGCTCCAGTGGGCTCCAGGATTTCCAGAGTCAGTCCCCCACTAGGGCAGATTTCATCCATACCCCTACCCAATAGACTGAGCGCTCAGGCAGGGGTATATAAAAAGGGGTGATTTATTGGTAGCAGCCACTGCTAGCAGTACGGCGAATGTATGAGAATTGATCTGGGTCCCCAGACCTCTGGATGGTGCCTTGGCTCTCTGGTAGACTTGAGGCCTATAATCTCTCTTGCTCAGTCAGCCCATGAGGGACTGACTCATGTTTCACTCCCAGCCGCGAGCTCAACTTCTTGCTTCCTCACCCCAGGAGGGTGGGAGCTGAACTCCTATAATTTAGCACTTCCTCTCTGATGCACCAGAAGGGGAGGGAACAAGGTCTGTACCATGATTGGTTATACACAGACCCTTGTGGCACCACCTCTTCTGTCACTCAGAGAGTCAGCATGAGGGGGTTCAAAGCCCTAGGATAGCCTGCCACAGCCTGTAGCTACAAAAGGACTTATGTGACAGGAGGCAGAGAGGCAATCTGGACCAGCCATACTACATATAATACCAAAGGCTCTTTATTTAAAGTGAAGATGGGTCATTAATGAGCTATTCCTCCCAATCAGAAAATGGTGCTCTAACCCATTTAATCCCAGAGGGCCTTACAACACGTTGCTGGCAGCCAATGAGTTAAATGAGTTTAACGTAAAAAGGACTATGCAAATTATAGTCTCTTCAGCACAAAGGAAAACAAAGAGCCCTGTTCAATATCTAGTGAAGCTGACATCCATGTGCTGGAGAGGATTGGAATCCCAAATATTTGAACGCAGCACAGCATACTAGATACGGCATTGGCAAAGATTGTGTTAAATCTGCCGGGCTTCAGTAATATACAGTTCCTTCTTATCTCTTTAGGCTTCTGCTTTTTAGGTTCTGAGAAACAATGGCCCAGGAGAGGAGCAGCATGAAAAATGTTTATGCTACAATAGTCTTGTGCCCTGGGAAAGGCATAATATTAATGCTACTGCATATCTGTCCTTTAGTTTTTGTGCACTTGGCCTCATTAATAAACCACTTTATCTCTCCCTATCCGATCCCATTGTTCTGCGAACATAATGCACTTAAGTGCGCATCCTACTGGCTGTGGATGCAACCAACAGGAATAACATGCCTGAAAGTGACCATATTTTAATGTGTTAATTTTCTCAAGAACCTTCCAAGTAGATTTTCTGATTGTATTTTCTATTTGCGTTTGTAGATGCTGAAACAGGCTCAATGTGCTAATGACTTCAACACCTAATTCTACTGATATGAGGAGGTGTCAACAAACAAAAAACACGTATTCAATATGAAGCAGCTTCCCCACTCTGGAGAAGATTTCCATCCCAATCATTTGAGTACAACTGAATTATTCTTCATCTAGGAAGATATATTCACGGCATAAAAGTTCCTCGCTGCTAAAAGTGCAATACAGTTTATACAGAATTTATTAACCATTTCAAGGAGTAGTTCATCCTAGGACAAAAGTGAACCAATTTCAGTGACATGTTCATGGTAATTGTCTGACACCTATAAGTATTTTTAACAGTGGGATTGGGGAGGAGGTTTGATATTCTCCGCCTGCTTCCTTTTGTGCGATGTCGCCCCTCTCCACCTCCCCTTATCTTTATTGGTTCCCCGATAAGGACAGGGTGGGATAAGGTTACATTAAACACTTGATTGACAAACACTTTACTATTTAGAGGCCCCTAAGAAATGCAACTGACCGAGATTGTCAGATTGCAACTTTTAACTGTGCAGCAGTTATCCCCCCATTCTCTCCCACCCCTCTCCTCACATCCTCTGTCTTATTCTCCATCCTCATGATTTCACCCCTCCCTCCTCTCACCCTCCTCTCACCCACCATACCCCCTCCTCACACCTCCTCTCCTCTTCTCACACCCCCTCCTCCTCCCACCTTCCCTCTTCTCACCTCAATACCTCCTCTTACCCACCCCCATCTCTCACCCCCCGTCCTCTCACCCTACCCTCTCTCAGCCCCTCTCATCCTTTTACTCCCTTTCCTCATCCTCTTTCACAAGCTTCCTCATCCTCTCACCCACCCCCTTATCTCACCTCCTGTCCTCTCATCCTCCCTCTCACCCCCTCTCCTCATCCTCTATCACCCCCTCCTCCTCTACCCCCCTCCACCTCTACCCCCCTCCACCTCTACCCCCCTCTTCATGTCTCACCACCCCCTCTCCCCCCCTTCTCCTCATCCTCTCACAATTGAAAATGCCTACCTGGCTTCCAGGCTGGCTGGCTGCGGCCCTGAGGTGGAGCAGGGGAGGACCTGCGCTGGAGCAGTGGCAGACACCGGAGGTCAGTGAAGATTTCCAGGTCAGACTGCTGGGGGGGCGCTCCTCGCTGGCCATCCTCCTCCGCTCCCACTGCCATATTCTGTTCCCGCCATCGTTCTCCTCCTCCTCCCCTCCCGCTGCCCTGCTACTCGACGACCGCCCCTCGTCGTCCTCCTCTGCTCCTGCCGCCCCCCACAAATGTGACACCCTCTGCGACCGCCTAAATGGCCTAGTGGTTGCACCGACCTGGATTATGCTGCATTATTTCCAGTCTTGAAAGTTTTTTAAACATTTTACAAATTGCCTTTTCCTCTTAATCACATAACCTTGTGCAAAAAGACAAAGTTAAAATGTGGAATACTATTATTAAAATGCGACACAATATTTTTTTTAAAGTGCCTAGGGATTGAGCTTTAATCACTGCAACAATGGCATTAAGACATACAAGTAATAATGTACAATTTACTTTATTCTCCGTGCAGTTTGTTTCTGTGCTCCTGAGAGTTAGAAAGTCAGAAACTGAAAAGCTATTAAATATTGAGCTGTTATAGACAGTTATGTGCTTTCAATATGCTGAAGCTGAATTATGCATTGCTAAGTGAGACTTCACATTCACACATCTAAATAGAAATGCCTAAATCCCTATTGTCTATAGTTTATATATATTAGCCTGCACATATTACAAACATATTTGAGGAAAACATTACAATATTTGAAATTGAAAACTGCTTTGCTTTAAAAGCTGTTTGAAACAGCAGACATAGGCCTAAAGGAATGCATTTTAAAGTGGATAAGAAGAAAAAAGGGATGTAGTATGAGTGCCCATTATTACCCAGTGCAGTGTAGTATGAGTGAATGTTATTACCCAGAATCCCTCACTGCAGTGAAAGTACTGTGGCCCAGATCTTCAGGCTCACAATATCATGGTTCCCAAATCAATCACGGACAATATTTTCCCTTTGGTTAAAAGCGATTCACAAAGTTACTGTAATTATATGCAAACACAACGTCTGTTCGGTCTTTCGTTAGCATGAGCTTAACAGTCCATTAACATGCAGAAGCAGTACATGTTAGCACTGATACACGGTAATCTTTAGTAGTGTACATGTGCGTTACACCTTACTAACCCTCTGGTTAAGTATTTCGCTGCTGCAGAGTATACCGTTGTGTTGTATACTCTTTCTGCAGAGTATATCGTTGTGTTGCATTGTGTTGCATACTCTTTCCGCGGAGTATATCGTTGTGTTGCATTGTGTTGCATACTCTTTCCGCAGAGTATATCATTGTGTTGCATTGTGTTGCATACTCTTTCCGCAGAGTATATCATTGCGTTGCATTGTGTTGCATGCTCTTTCCGCTGAGTATATCGTTGTGTTGCATTGTGCTGCATGCTCTTCCGCAGAGTATATCGTTGTGTTGCATTGTGCTGCATGCTCTTTCCGCAGAGTATATCGTTGTGTTGCATTGGGCTGCATGCTCTTTCCGCAGAGTATATCATTGTGTAATTTGTGTTGCATTGTGCTGCATGCTCTTTCCGCTGAGTATATTGTTGTGTTGCATTGTGCTGCATGCTCTTTCCGCTGAGTGTATCGTTGCGTTGCATTGTGCTGCATGCTCTTTCCGCTGAGTGTATCGTTGCGTTGCTTTGTGTTGCATGCTCTTTCCGCTGAGTGTATTGTTGCGTTGCATTGTGATGCATGCTCTTTCCGCTGAGTGTATTGTTGCGTTGCATTGTGCTGCATGCTCTTTCCGCTGAGTGTATCGTTGCGTTGCATTGTGCTGCATGCTCTTTCCGCTGAGTGTATCGTTGCGTTGCATTGTGTTGCATGCTCTTTCCGCTGAGTGTATCGTTGCGTTGCATTGTGCTGCATGCTCTTTCCGCTGAGTGTATCGTTGCATTGCATTGTGTTGCATGCTCTTTCCGCTGAGTGTATCGTTGCATTGTGCTGCATGCTCTTTCCGCTGAGTGTATCGTTGCATTGTGCTGCATGCTCTTTCCGCTGAGTGTATCGTTGCGTTGCTTTGTGTTGCATGCTCTTTCCGTTGACTGTATCGTTGCATTGTGCTGCATGCTCTTTCCGCTGAGTGTATTGTTGCGTTGCATTGTGCTGCATGCTCTTTCCGCTGAGTGTATTGTTGCGTTGCATTGTGCTGCATGCTCTTTCCGCTGAGTGTATCGTTGCATTGCATTGTGTTGCATGCTCTTTCCGCTGAGTGTATCGTTGCGTTGCATTGTGTTGCATGCTCTTTCCGCTGAGTGTATCGTTGCGTTGCATTGTGTTGCATGCTCTTTCCGCAGAGTATTGTGTAAGTGCAGAAAGCTGCAGAAGCGGTGCCAAATGTGTAGTAGTGAAGCGCCCCCTGTGGTGGCCGCCTCCTCCTTCTCCATTCGAATCCCAGCGTCAAACGATGCCGCGCCACCAGCGTGATGTCACACAGCGTCGCGTTGCCATGGTAAAGTGACATTATGACGTCATTTGACACTGGGATTCGAAAGGAGAAGGAGGGCGGCAGCAAGGAGGCGGCCGCCACATGTAAGTGACTTCCCATCAGGCCCGATAGGCTCGAGGGTACGATAAATTGTATGGGGATGGACATTTTTGGCGCCCCAAAATGTTGCCGCACTAGGCCCGGACCTAATGGTAAATCCGCCGCTGAGAGAGGGGGTGAAATAGCATATTATGAGCCGCAGGTATTGCAGCTCCACATTGTATCTGCATTGACAGCGTTGATATCCTCCTAAGTACTTTCTGTTAAGCAATTCATGTACATCAATAGCGTTTAAACTGTCACTTAAAAGATCCGCTTCTGCTAAGTAGTTTTAGATCCCGATAAAAATCAAGCTGATCAAACTTCCAAATTGCTAAATACACTTTCATCAGCAAATGCGACAGGAAGAAGCTACAGTAAGTATCTTAATAACAATGCTGATGCAGCTGTGACTACTTCAAAAGCATGAGCAATTATACAGCTGGTTAAAATAAGGTGTCAAGTGTCTTACGTGCAAGATTAACTAAGACACTAACGTAAGGTAATGTTGTTGATGCACCCACATAATGACTGATTTGTGACTGGCTCTCGTATTTTAGCCCCATTTACTATTACAGCTTCAACACACTTGGGGAGTTATATATTTATTTTATTTATTTATTTCATTTATAAAATGTTTTACCAGGAAGTAATACGTTGAGAGTTACCTCTCGTTTTCAAGTATGTCCTGGGCACAGAGTTAATATGACAAATAGTACATGGTTACAAATACAGTTACATAAATGAACAGGGTATACATTATATACAATACATTGCATGCACAGTTAAAGAAGATGTATATTATAGGCTTATGTAACAGTTACAGACCAGATTAAAATTCGTCACAGCCTTAGTTTTGAAAGAACTTAAACTGGTGGTGTAGGTGAGAATCTCCGGAAGGTTGTTCCAGTTTTGGGGTGCACGGTAAGAGAAGGAGGAGCGGCCGGATACTTTGTTGAGCCTTGGGACCATGAACAGTCTTTTGGAGTCAAATCTCAGATGATAAGTGCTGCATGTGGTAGGGGTGAGGCGCTTGTTCAGATAGATGGATATATTCTATGATTTTAGCTGAAAAACGTGGGTAACAGTAGTTGCATAACTTTTGCAGGAGGGAGACACTTGGCACAAAGGGATCTCTTCAATTGAGTAGCTGTAGTATCATTTTGATTCCATAGTATTTCCTAACCCAGTGATTCCGAACCTTTTTTGTTTGGAGGAACCCTTTAAGTATTTTGAAAAATCTCGGGGAACCCCTATCTGGCTAACACATATTAGGTTAATTTCACACCTCACGAGCCCCCTCTATTTCCCACCCTCTACCCATGTATTTCTCTCCCCTCCGTCTCACTCACTCTCCCCCCCCCTCCCGCCTTGCATGTATTTATCTCCCCTCCGTGTCACTCTTACTCCCTCTTTTCCTCACTCACTCCCCCCCTTCTCTCCTCTCATTCACCCCTACCTTCCATCAATTTCCCCACTCACATAATCACCCCCACAAAATAAATACCAAAAAAACCCTCCCCGCTAAATACATGTAACCCCACCCCGCAATACATAATAAATATTCCCGCCCCCGCCAATACATATTAAAAAGACCCCCACTGCCCCAATACATTTTAAAAAGACCCCCACCGTCTCAATACATTTTAAAAAGACCCCACCAATACATATTTTAAAAAAATCAGGCCGCATCGGTAAAATCATCATCATCATCATCATCATCATCATCATCATCATCATCATCATCATCATCCATCATCATCATCTCTGCCCCAGCACCCTTCATCTTCATCATCATCATCCTCATCTCTCCCCCAGCCCCTCATCATCTTCATATCTCCCCCAGCACCCCTCATCATCACTGTCATATACCCATCCCCCTGCATCTCACATCACATTCATATACCCACCCCCTGCATCTCACATCACATTCATGTACCCCACCCCCCTGCATCTCACATCACATTCATGTACCCCACCCCTGCATCTCACAATCACATTCATGTACACCACCCCCACTGCATCTAACATTCACATTCATGTACACCCACCCCCCTGCATCTACACATCACATTCATGTACCCACAACCCCCTGCATCTCACATCACATTCATGTACCCACCCCCTGCATCTCACATCACCCTCATGTACCCACCCCCCTGGCATCTCAAATCTTCCCTCTCGCCCCCAACCCCTGTCTCTCTCCAATATGCCTACCGAGGCGGGGGCGGGGGGGCAGGAGGCGGCTGCGGGGGTGGGACTGCACACACACATGCGCTCGCTAGCAGCAGGCACCGGAAGTGCCACACTGCTACAGCACGGCTGTGAGCAGGCTCGGGGGGGAGGGAGAGAGCCGGGGAGGGAGGGAGGGAGAGGAGAGCCAGGAAAGCTGTCAAGGGTGCGGGCAGCTAGGCGGAAACCCCTGGGGACTACTCCGCGGAACCCTAATTGGGAATCACTGCACTAACCGATTATGGGGGTGCTATATAAAGTGCTAAAGTGGGGGAAAAAAGGGCTGCAAAAAAAAATTGCCCCCGATTTAAAATTTTAAAAAATCCCAATGAAAGCTATGCGGTTTTTTTTTTAGAAGCGGACTTGCGACCTAGATATATAATCCCCATATGCATTTTATGGCGTCAATTGCCCAAGGAAACCATATGGCAGAAACGCTGTGAACGTAATAAGTGTACATTCATTATCTTTCCTTACCCTCCCCCACCCCCCCCCCCCCCTCCCAAAAAAAACTGCTATTTCATCGGCTTTTAAAATAGTGAGAAATACAGATTTAATTTTGTATCTGAAAAGTATTGGTTCTGCTGCTGGCCAAGCGGCCTTTAATAAACAATGAATACTACCGCATAGTTTTCATCATAATCAAGCTCCACAAAAGGCTCAGCCAGAGATTTAATCTCGCTTTTCTGTGAGCTGTCTTAACACAGTGCTTTTTAACAAGATGTTTTTGTTGCAAACATATACACTCTATCCAGCTTGTCTGCATAATTTGAAAAATTACATGCATGAATCGCAGTCCCTGGGAAACATTAAGCCTATCTTACAAGTATTCTTAGAACTCATTTTTCTCTCCACAAAGTAAGGGTGATCATCTGTACAATCGCTGTCAGAGAAGGCAAATGAATTGAGAACTCCAGAAGTGGTTTACCGGGTTGTGTTTATTCTTACATTTACAAAGCACACGATGCTTAAATATAATTATTTGGTCAGTTCCTTTTAAAGCCACTATACTACATCTTAAGTGCAGAAGAGTGTATTTATATTTAGTTATTTTGACTGTAACCGAAGAAAGACAAGGAATCATGAAGTCATTGTTTGACCATCTCCCAAAACTGCTGTTAGACTTCAAGAGGATATCACCCTCCCAATAAAACCTTTCCAGATCCTCCATCTGTTTCTTTGTTTCAGGGATTTCTAGTAGAAGACTAAGTAAAGCTTGACCTGCAATAAATCCAGTAACAGAAGGATGAGTGGTTGAGAAGGGGAAATCAGTGCTCTCCTCCAAACTATAGATCCCAGTAAAAAATCTAATGCTGTTGGATCTATTGGCCCGAATCCCAGGCAGAAATGAGCTAAAACCTTGTTTCTGCCTCTTTGAAGGTTTGGGTCCCCCTCTCTCCCCCTGTAATCTGATGTGCACGCTGTGATTTGGGGGGTGATCTACTGTAGTTCAGTGGTGGTCAGGGGGGAGAGTCCCTTCCATGAAAAAAGTACATCCAGGCCTTCCCACTGCAGGTCCCCCATCTTTTCTGGTGCAACTGTAGGATTAATGGGGTTTAAGGTGCAGACCAGAGGCAACGTGTCTTTGCTGGCCCGACCTTCTCTGACACAAGGGATAGCATTATCAGATAAGGTGGGACCAGCAGGAGAGAGGGAAGCTCGGATCGGTCAGGGGAACCACACAGGCTATGGAGGAGTTGTAGACACTCTCCCCCTCCCACACCCAACCCATTCTCGTCTCTTCTCTCTCCCAATTTACTCTACTCTGTTCCATGTACTCTCCCCCCCAGACACTTCCTCGCACTCTCCTCTATGTCACGCTCATTCTCCCCCTGGTCACTCTTCCACTGTCACCACTATCCACACATGTCACACACCCACATATCTGAAAAAAATGCCCACTCCTAGTAACAAGCATTCATATCTACCTTATTATATGTTACTCATGGAAACCCTTGTTTAAGAAGAGCAATACTTCTAAAAGTGAGCAAAAGGTGAAGGAAGGAAGCGTATGGACAAAATTATTTATATTGAATTAAAACACAGCAATGCATAGCAGGCATCTCTAGAAATAGTGACAAAAGTGATCTAAGGCGCTCTATAAAGAGTATTAAATGTGATAATTTAAACAATGATAAATCACTAAAAGTATATAACTGCATTAATAAAAAAATATAAAGTGAACGTGCAAGTGCAATAAATAAGGTAACCAGGTCGCAGCTCAACCCTAGGAAGAAAGATCCCCAGAGTTCTTCTGTACAGTTGTGTTCGAAGCTTTGTAATCAGAATAATCCTCCATTCCCCAAACGGATTGCCGCCGTCTCTTTCCGATTACCGAAAGTGCCGGAAGTGGACACGGACGCTCCGGAGCCTGGCAGATTGAGAGATGAGTCGGACTGACCTATCGATCAGCGCATCATCTTTAGATAGCCTGTGCATATTGTCAGTAAATATTATGGTCGGTTGTAATGTGTTAGTGCTTGCTAAGGTCTACTATCAATGTGAAGATTACCGTGTTTTCCTGTATTTACTCTATGTGCAGTAAATCTATTTTTTGGAACTTTCATGATACAACTTGATGGTACCCTGTGCACCGTGAACACTTCTGGGAAATTTTTTTGTTGCGAAAGATTGTGAGTTCTCCATTTTATCTGAATCCTAGAATGAGAGACATTTTTGAAGCTGATTACACTATGTAGTATATATTTATTTTATTTCATATATGGTGAAATCAGCACTCCCAAAGCTTTGAACAATCTCTAGAAATAGAATGTTATTGGAAAGACAAGAGTGAAAGTTTGTTTTGAAAATCACTCTTCTTTTATCCCTCTAGACCAGTGTTTTTTAAACATTTTTGGTTAAGGAACCTTATGATTATATTGTGAAATCTGTTGTAACCCCCAACCCTCTCTATTGGCGCATCTGAAATATGATTTCAGCGGATCAATATCAAAAAGGGCGATTCACGGTTTGTGGATTTTTAAGTTATTACCAATACATTCTGCGGATTTCACAAAACTCTGTGGACGGATTTGTAGAATTTAATCCACCGATTGCTGAATTCGTGGGATTGGATTTCTACAAATCCATCGACGTGTGTATCCAATGGCTGTTTTTGATCTGCGCAATTAAAACCGAACCAATCCATTGTGGAATTTACCACCACAAAACGGATTTTGGGTTAAAAAATGCGACGAAAATACAGGGAAACAGATTTGGGCAGAACCGCCCATCTCTAATTGTAAGGTACCTGACCTCTCTAATAGGTGACTAAACTCAGATGCATTGTAACACTATCTAGGTGTTGTATGAGATCAGATGCATTGTAAGGAACCCAACCCTCTTAATAGCGCGTCTGAGATCAGATGCATTGTAAGGATCCCCAACACTCACCCCGTAATAGCGTGTCAGAGCCCAGATCAGATGCATTGTAAGGAACCCAACCCTCTGTAATATGCTGTTCGAGATCAGATGCATTGTAAGAGTCCCCCAACCCTCTGTATCTCGTGTCTGAGATCAGATTGCATTGTAAGGATCCCCAACCCTCTGTAATATCGTGTCTGAGATCAGATGCATGTTAGGATCCCCAACACTCTGTAATAGCGCGCCTGAGATCAGAGCATTGTAAGGATCCCCAATCCTCTCTAATAGCGCGCCTGAGATCAGAGCGCATTGTAAATTCTTCTGTATTTGGTACAAATTTTCACATGGATGGCCAAGGAACCCAAAGGGTTCATAAAACCCTGTTGAACCAAAACTGCTTAGACACAGGAACACCTCAATGAATGCTGCTAGGCCGAGCTCACACAGACTGCATTCAATTTCATTTTCATTAAAAACATCCGTATCTGGGTGGGTTTGAAAGCTACTGCTGTATACATATAGCAGCGTGCTGGCCTTAGTGGTATAGAATAGGTAATTATTTTTTGGAAGTGTCCTGCCTAGCTCCTTGTGTTGTGACCCAGGGTGGTCTGAATGCCTGCCACAAGACACTATGTAAGTGCATTACTTTGTGTTTATATGAATTAAAGTAATTTTACACTACCTCATCTGCTTTCTCTACTGTATGTGGGTTCCCCCCCCCTCCCCCTTCCTCTCTATGGATCATCTGTGACGCGTGTGCAGCACTTACCTGGATGCATTCGAGTGGTCACTCTATATACACCAAACTGCCTGTCTATGACGTGCAAACACGTGAGCCTAAATTCAAGAATGACACAAATTGTTTATATTGATTACAGTGTTGCACTATAGTTGTGTGTTTTAATTTCTTCTTGTGTCCTGATGAAATTTCGCCCTTGAGTTTCCACCTAATATTGAAAGGAAATAGCATTTCTTAGTCGAATTGAATCCAAAAACTGCAATGTACATGAGGGATCAGGCACAGGGGGTCACTGGAGCCGCCCATGACTTTCAACCAGGGTTCGCGGTTTGATCCAGGGATATACCTTTATAAGCTGATCGCTTCCTGGTTGGCAGATCAATGTGCTTTTCCTTGCATCAGCCTTCCTATCAAAGCATCTCTCCGCCTGACTCGCTTCTTCGATCTACTGCCTGATATAGAAAACAAAAAGAAAAGCGCCAAAACCCTCAAGAGGAAATATGAAAATATTAGTGTAATAACAAACGAGGAGAAGGAGACAGGCAGAAAGGGGGGCGGAGGGGGTAGTATAAACACGTACCAAAAAGTCAGCAGTTAAACGCATTGAGGTAAAAACCATTAGCCTGGACATGTGACGAGTACGGTAGTAGGTCTTTCAGAGGTTCCAGCGTCCAACCTCATAGGGTGATGTCTAGGCAGACTCGAGGACTCCGCAGTGACACACACAGTCCAGCACAGAAAATTCAAAATCCCAACGAAGCATGCTCTCGTGGCAATGGGCATGCCGAACTCTGGCAGGAGCGGACCCTAGGGTGGAGAAATAGTCAGTGTGATGAAGTGGTTTGGACAGGCTACCACCCAGATGGATGACTGACTGACTGACTGCCGGGTGAATTCACTGACTGGCCGTGGGTGGGTGACTGACTGACTCCACTGGTTGGTGACTTCACTGACGCCATGGGTGGGGTGATGATCTGCCTGCGTTGACTGACTGCACTGGGTGGGGGTGACGACTGCTGGGTGACTGCTGACTGCCTCGGGTGCGGTGACTGACTGCCGGGTTGTGACCCATGGAGTGAGAGTGGTTGGCGTGATGACTGGGTGGTGGCTTGGGTGAGACTGCTGAGCTTTCTACAGTTAGTGTATAGTGCATTTGCAGAGCCGCACAGCGATTTGCAGTCTGTGGTCTGGGGCCGGACCACCACTGCACTATTCATAGACTATCAAGGAGAGACCCCTCCTACCAGAGTCGCACCCCACGCAGAGGGCCGAGATCAGGGGATCAGTGAGATCCTTTGCTTTTCGGCCATACCCGGGTGCTGGAGCACCTGGGCAGGTACTCACAACGTGCACCAACTATACCACTGTCAGTTACTGTGGCAGCGCTGTCTCACACATTGTGGAGGCGCTGTCCCGACAGGATTCATGTCACCCAGGCTCCCAGCAGCGGAGGTTCAGGCCTCCGTGAGCCACAGGTAAAGCACCACACCATCAGTAGCCACCACATTTCCCATAGGGTGGGGGAAATAGCGCTACTATTAAACTCGATACTAAAATCCCTAGCAGGAAGTTGTCAATCATGCTATGATAGCATATCATTTTAACGCGGCAACGAAGGCAGATAGTCTTCGCAATTTGTTTTTTAAATTAATATATAGCATTGAATCAGGGGTGATTCATGAACCCGTTAATTTGAGCTGCGGGGAACCCCTACTTCCGGAGTACACTCCGAATTATTAGATGCCGTTAGCCGCTCTCCTCGGCTGCAAGGGTTCACAATATGTCCGCCTGTTGAATGTTTTTGAGGCTTGCGGGCCATAGGAAGGCATGACATCCATCGGTGCAGCATGCCTATTGGCCCTATGGACGTGGGAGCTTTAAACATTATACAGCCCTGCTGGAGCCGAAGTACAGTAGCTACCAGCACCTACTTCGGCAGGGGTAAGAATCCCTGAAAGTAGCAGGGCTCTACTCCTGAGACCCCCTGCTTCAATCCATATTTAAAAATGCTGTTATTGATTACTCCTTGAACTCAGTTCAACACAACTTGCACAGAAGCTTGAAATAGTGATAGACTGTTAGTCCATAGGACAAAAGAATAATTTATATATTAGTGTACCTGTCTTACATTGAGTTACCTCTTGACGGGATGTTAGCAGACAAAATGATAATGATGTTTGGTTTTATTATAAAGATGATATTCACCTGTAAATGGGACTGACCCCAGTAACGAAAGTATCATAAAAATCATGTAAAAGGCTTCACTAATAAATTG
>WSYH01011665.1:0-20427 GCA_036426205.1 Ascaphus truei
ACACACACACACACACACACACACTGACTAACACACACACACACACACTCACTGACTAACACACACACACTGACTAACACACACACACACTCACTGACTGACACACACACTCACTGACTGACACACATACACACTCACGCACTGACTGACACACCTACACACTCTCTCACTGACTGACACACATACACACTCTCTCACTGACTGACACACACACACACACTCACACTCACTGACTGACACACATACACTGACACACACACACTCACTGACTGACACACATACACACTCACTCACTGACTGACATACATACACACTCACTCACTCACGGACTGACACACATACACACTCACTCACACACCTACACACTCACTCACTGACTGACACACATACACACTCACTGACTGACACACATACACACTCACTCACTGACTGACACACATACACAGTCACTCACGGACTGACACACATACACACTCACTCACGGACTGACACACATACACACTCACTCATGGACTGACACACATACACACTCACTCACTGACACACACCTACACTGACTGACACACACACCTACACTGACTGACATACACTGACTGATACATACAGACTGACACACACACACCCCAGTGATGCGCCGAACAGCGCCCACAAGTGATGTGCCTACTCCCCCGCCCACCATATAATCAAGTGATGCCTCTGAATCATGCCTGTTACTGCTTTCAGCAGCACTCACTTGTTGCGCTGCGTAACCCACCCCTCTCCCCCACCCCCCTCTGGGAGATCTGCCCTTGCTAAAGGTGTCTGTTGGTTTGCAAGTACCTGCTGATTGTCCAGGAGATGCTGAGGTCCGCGAGTTGGGTGTGAAACAGAACAGTCTATTTGTTGTGGCTTAATGTTTCTTCTCTTTGCGCTGCGCCTCCATCTACCACAGGTCCGGAGGAGTGCGCGATGCAGTCCCCCCAAGATGGAACAATGTTATTCTCTTCATGAGTAACTGCCACCTCAGGGCAGAGTATCAGAGTATATTGAAAGGGAGTCTTTATTGGCATCCAACTGCAGACAGTACATACACGAAAATCTCTTGGGATCGCAATGAGTTTCTGGATGGTCTCGGAGTCAGATATGTCCTTAGCCTTTTCACAGTCCCCTAGTTGGACTGCTCGTAATAAACCTTCCCGCAGAGGGTTGGACAGCAAACTTGCCTCACTTGTGGCTCTCTCTGATTGCAGACTAGAAACTCCTTAAATGTAGGCAATTCACCTTCCTAGTGAGAAGGGGAGGCACAAGGTCTGCAACCGGATGGGCAACACACAGATCATGCTATACCTCCCACTCCTGCCACTCAAGGAGTGCATAGTGAGGGTGAAAACCCAAGATGGGCTGAAACCTCCTGCACCCTACTACGACTGCATGCCAGGAGGGCAGGGAAGACGTATAGCCAGAATCAGCATTGGCTACATGTGACATGCAATTGTTCTAATATAATGTATACCTGTTACTTAATGTAACTATGATATTGTACCCATGGTATTGTCATCATAGCTCTGTGACCAGGACATACTTGAAAACGAAAGGTAACTTCAATGTACTACTTCCTGGCTAAAACATTTTATAAAATAAATAGCAAAAAGAATTGTGACACATTACAATGCATTTAGAAAAATAATTAAAAAACTTTATAATACCCCAAAAGTGTAGTAAAAGTTACTGACGAAAATTCTAGAACATCAAGAGAAAAGTATGGTCTTTGAAAAAAATATTACAATAAGTATATACTGTATAAAGAATTCTTCAGTGTGGGTTGCTTTTTCCCCATGACCTTATTCTGACCATGGTATCTCAGAATGTGGTCAATGTAAATAAAATAAGATAGTGAATTCGCCTGAAGCTTTGTGACATTCCCTGCTGGATAGAGACATACTATTGCTGCTGATTATGCTCATGTTCTTTCATTTTGCTTGTTGGCATGCTGATCATAACGAAAATCTGCATTAGTGATATACTGGATCACAGCATCACTCTAGTACACAGGAAAAAGCATATCTTGCTTTTACAAGCAACAAAAAGCTCCCACATGGAAAATCATTCTTTTTTTGATAGACGTTCATAAAATTTATAGGCGTATATTCAAAAGCTAAAATATTAACAAAAAGGGCTGAATCTTGAACCAAAATATTTACCAACAGCCAACAAAGCTGAAATTGTATACTGAGTTCATAGTGTAGAAATAGATGCATGACATCAAACATGAAATAGTATAAATAAACAGAATTTATTGGACAAAAACCTTGCAACAAGGGAGCATTACAGAAAAGTTGACCGTAATACGGACAAACATTATTTTATTGCTTTAGGGAAACAGTGTGACTTTTCAAAGATAACGTGATCCCATAACTGCTCATACAATTCTTCATCGATATGGAGAATTGTGTGTGGTATTGTATGTCTTTTGACTTGTATATAAAACATGGTAACTTCATTAAGCACTACTTGAGGAGGGCAATTATCTGACCCTTATAAATGGACTACAGTAGTTAGAAAGATTTGATCATCTTAAGAAAAGTGTTCACTCATTTGCTACTTCTGTAAAAAAATACTGATTTCTTTGCGCACATGGCAAATGTAATACTTCTAAATACTATGTGATACTGAATGAACTTTCTACTAATTAAATTGTAAATATATCTGAACACGTTCCCCCCCCAATCCCCAAGGGATATGTGGCTGTGCTGGTGTACCTTGGTAAGTACCTGGCTCACCTGTTGCCTGTAAGAAGGCCTGAGTCTCAGCGTTGATATGGGAAAGGAAGGGTTCTATCAACTGGTGCAACCACCTACATCCTGTAAGATGGCTACGGGCAGAGAGTAACACCACATGAACCCATTCAGTAAGTCAGACAGGCGACATGGAACTTTGTACCATTAATGGCAGGCCAGCTGATTCCATCTCCCACGCAGGAGAGTACTCTAAACCCTGATGATGATCACCTTCCCTCGCATCTCACTGTTGCTGTCCCTTACTAGGCCCCCCCAAAGACTGGCGCCCTTTGGGCAGACGTCACCCCTCAGCCCCTATGGGTAAGGCAGCACCACCTCTCACTCACTGTGACGTAGGATACATCCTTGGAATCTCTCCTTCAATTTGGGAAGGAAGGATCTTAATACCTGAGGAAGGTTAGTGACTATGCCCCAAAAATGGGATTGTTCGAGGGTGGATCAGGCATCACACCACGGGTACTGACACCGTAACCACCCCCCCCCCCCCCAGGCATATGCTTCCAACTGCACTAGCCTTCACCTCGGCTATGGCTATAATTAAATTACACTAATAGTGTGCTGCGGACTCTATGGGCACATGAGGAAGACTAACCGTAACAATGCTTGCAGTTACCAGGACTATGTTGTAGGCGGGAAAACCATAGCCATGAGCACTAGGCTATAAACAGGCTTTGCGATTTATAACCCTTTTTGCCTGTCCAAACCAAGTGAAAAAGCCTTTTTGAGAAAGTGTTTCATTCTGGCTGTGTGGCATGAACAAACTTGCTTTTTTTGCATTTAGTGAATTCTAGCTACAGGTATCTCGGAAAAAAGCATAAGGGCTAAACCGCTTTGAAGAGTAGGAGGAGAAGAAGAGAAGAAGGCGAAGGAAAGCTCCACTGTCAAATATCTCCCAGTGTCTCACGTGTACTCAATTTTGTGCAAATGAAACATTGTACTGGCAGCCAGGAAGTGGAACGGTCTGCTTTTAAAGGAAAGCCAGGGGAGGTTTGAGGGACATGTATACAACTGGAAAATACTGCAAATTATAAACCCACAGCACCACCACCACCACCTGCACCACCCACCAGAATCACCACCACACGTTCAAATTCAGCGTGGATGACAAATTCAGGACCTTGGATAATATTAGATATCAGCTCTAGGACAAAATGGAAATAGATAATTAACTATAAATAATTTGTATTTTCAACCTTGTTGAGAGTGCAGTATAGAGTTTCTTCTTGTACCCTTCCGTGTTCTAGTCTTTTTTTTTGTGTGGAAGATCTGCAGCCTCTTGTCTTAAACGAATGTCTTGTGCTGAGTTCTTGTGTCCTGCCAAGGCGGAGCTTCCCCTCAAGAACTACTCGAAAAAATTCAGGACCCGCTTGGTCTGTGGTCTCAATTAGGGTCTTATTCAGTGCTTCCTATGGTTACAAAATATCAACCCCATTGATCCTTATTAGTAATTTCACCCCCTTCTTAAATGTATTTTTATTATGGTGGATACATCTTCTTATATAATTCAACCGTTTCTGCCGATCTCCCAATAATTACTGTATATGATTTAGTGTTGTCTGTTCAATACAGTATTTCTGTTTTTAATATATCTTTTGCATGTGTCTGTCAGCTGTATTCCAGCCTCTTCTCGACCAAAAGATTATGTTTAGGGCGACCCGGTCCCTATCCAGCAGAGGCACGGTCTGCTACTGGGCCTGAATCCCAAACAGAGTTTTCCCAAGCTTGAGAACAAGGGGAGGTTACAGAGTTGCATCTCAGTGGGCACTAGGTGGGTTTCTGATTAATATCACACCAAAAACAGTCCTTTATTGGAAAAAAAAAATAAAACATTAAGCACAGCAGCACCACTTACTTTCAGTCTGTCCATTGTTGTATGTTTTATCCATATATGGTTGGCCTAGAAAGGTCAGTAAAATTTCAATATCAGACAATGCCAAAGTGGGAAAATAGTACTACTGTACTTGAAACCAAATAACTGGCAGGTATGCTAATCAAACCCTCCAACCCCACTAATGGTTCCTGCCAAGGACAAGTTTGACAACAACCTTTTTCATGGGGAGGGAAACAAGTAAAAGAGAGGAAAAATGATCCTTTTTTTGGCCTTCTCAAGATAGGAATAAGGAAGGAGCCAAATACTAGATCTGGGGTACATGGTGGAGATGAAGACTAAAATAGTATTAAGTGCTCGTTTTGAGAAGTCTTTTTGTTTGTGTGTGTGTCTAATATTACTGTACAGTACCATATGTATATAAATACAGGTAAAATAAATGTATATATTTATGTGTTATATTGGTTATTCTTTAAACGTAAAATGATTATGAAAAACAGTTTTTTTTAAAATTTGGTATCCATTCACTCAGTTATCATTCATCATTGTATCAAGTCAACATTGCTTCGAGTAAGACCTTGATACATTTTGACCCATCGTAGTTGAATCACTGCAACTGGTTTCACGATTTTCAATTAGTCAATTTACTATCTTGTTAAAAAGGCAGCCTGAGATACAATATAAGCCCAGCAAGAAATTCATTTCCCTAAGGAAGGTGTAGCACACTTAAAACACATTGGAAAGGATTATAATAAAAGTTTTTTTTATTGTTAGTAAACTTGCACAATAATAAAGTCCTTTTCAATATAGATTTTATAAAACATTCTTTACTTTTATAGATTTATATATATGATATATATATATATATATTAGTATTATATATATATATATATATTATATGTATATATATATATATATAACATTTTCTTATCAACAACAGACGTGGATTAAACCAGTAAGTTTCATGATAAGGAGGAAATATGGAATCACACCACTTCAAAAAGTAGTGGTACAACTGATCTTATAGTGCTGAATATGATTAAATCTTAATTTACACCCTTTTTTCTTTTCTATTAAAGCATTGGTTTTAACTCCTAGCTAGAGGATGTTCAAATGTCTACAAAAAGTTGGTCACTATTTTTGTAAAGTTTGCAATTTTTGTGGAATTTTTCATGATTGAAAATTAACAGATTTGGGAATAGGGCTATATATACAGAGTTGAAAAAGAGAGAGCTATTTCCGTCATCTCATATCTCATGTGTGTTCAACAAGTATCTCCATATGCAGTGAGATTTGAGTAAATGTCCCTTGTCAAAAATAACCACTTCCTCTTCCCCTATTATGTCTCTTTATTTTGCAAATTTTTTTGAAAAAAATGAATCTGGACCAACAATCCCCTTTAATGTGAAATTAAAAAAATATGTGGAGGAAGCTTAACGTTTGGGTAATTGTTAATTTATCAGAGTTGAACTTTCTGTTTATTACCATTCCTTCAATCCCATTTTTTACCCATATTCCAAAAAAAATACACAAATATTTAGTTAACCCACAGGAAGAACCATTATCGCAGGAGGAACCCCAACTGCGTCAGGTCAAGGTATCCTGATCCAGCACAGTGGCTCAGTCAAAATGACTGAGCTGCTGATTGACTACTGTGCTGGAGCAGGGATCCTTAAGACATGACATGTTGGGTTCCTGAGGACTGGAGTTGGGGGAACACGGACATAGATTATTAATTACAGGATTTAGGCAAGCCACCCAACATACCGTAAAGGACATGGCACAAGTTTTGGATTTTAGTTCGGTTTACCCATGGTCTGATGATTATCTCTGGTTACAGTAGACGTTCAGGCTCTGTACACGTCTATTAAAACACCCCGATGCACACTGGCGACACCACTTTATTCGAGCCGCTAGTCCCATGAATTCGGGATACCCGGGTGTTTGAGGTTTTGACTGTTTTCTGCCCGAGTGCATTGAGGTTATTTTCGAGGGCAGGGATTGAAGCATTTTATTCACGCTGGCTGCAATACTGCACCAGTATATCTATATACTGCATTACAAATTCAGAATTATGCCCATATGGTTAGACACGCGAAGCATGCGCCTATTAAATCCTAATCATGATCATTTAACAGATCAGCCGCCCGCAGCCAGGCATGAAACCCAGGCTGGGAAGGAAGGATGCAAGGGGCTTGTCAGAGGGGAGGAGAGCGGAGCATTCCAGTATCTGCCAGGTACATACTGGGATTTGTCGAAAAAAGTGGTCGGTGCAGTATTAAAAATCTCATAATTATTTAAAGACAACTCACTTTCACCAGAGCACATAACTTTTTTTGTTATTAGATAGTATTAGATTTATTCCTACACAATTATTTTTTGTTTGAGCACGATTTTTATGTACAGTTATGGTGAAACTGCCAATGGGCACCACTTTGCACCAGTCTAAATATTTCTTATGAAACATTGGAGCACCAGTGTGAGGAGGAAAGAAAAACCAAGGCACTCTTTTGTGTTTAATTAAGCACTAAATAGAATACATGGTTGCAAAAAATGAATTATCAAGAGAAATGGGAGTGCTATATATTGGTATATATGGTAGTAATATATATATATGATAAAAAAAATTTAAACAGAAGAGAAAAGCGCACAACCCATAAGTGTAAAAACGTACAGAATATTAATAAAAGAATGAAGAGAGGGGAAACCGGGCTCAATCACAAACAAAAAAAGATTATAGGCATGTAAGTATCTAAGTATGTATATCATACCACGGGATAGCACGGCCAGTCTCCTGCCAGCATTAGATGTAAACAGTGCTGGCCAGCTAGTTGTCCAATGTATCAGACATCATGGATGGGGTTTGTTGAACTCGTTTAGCAGGAACATGAGAGTCAGTCTAATCTCCAAACCAGAACGGGCTAAACACGCACCAACTCCTTCTGGGGCTGTGTGCAGCAGGGCGGAGCGTGCCACTCCTTCAGACCCTTGTTGATGAGTAATGTCGGCGCTACTTTCCTGACGCATTTCGTAAGACACTCGGCTTGCTCAAAGGAATTGGAAATCAACATGACAACATATTACCAAAGTGGGTTACTTGACAGCAAGTATTCAAATCACAAAGCTCTCCCAATTAATAGTTAAAAAGCAATAAAATTGGATTCGCATAAATCAGATGTTAGAGCTCTAACACTTTAGTGTAAATTATTATCCTGCGAGAATATTTTTGTTAAGCAATTAATTTATTCATACAATAAATTACAAAGTTTGTTTCTTCCTGAAAGGCTTTACAGTATACCACAAAGAGTTCTTAATGATATTGACTTTGCGTTACTCTGTTTCTCTTGTATTAACAGATCATTTAAACAAAGATGACCCCTGTGATGATAGGGGGTAGGGGCTTCATAAATAAAAGGTGGAGCCGGGCTGGTGCCCATTGAAACGGTATGGCAAGGGCTGAGAGTGTCAGCTCTTGGTCTATATTGTTATTACTGTGTTTGCCCTGGTAAATTCTGTTCCCTTAGACTGTCCCCCCATAGTGTTATAAGCTAGGAAACTGGGTGTAGTGTAATAGTAAGCCATGGCCAGTTAGTGCATTTATATAGCCGTATTCCCTTAGAATCATCGGTCCCATCATAGCTGCCTGTGAAGCTTTAAGTTGGTTGCATTCTATGGGTTAGCACATTATGAGAAATAGCGGCAGGGCTCTGATTATGGAACATGAAGGGGTTTTGGGGGCAAACAGGTGGAACCTGTATTGCCTCCGCAAGGCAGGTGCTGGTGCCTAGGGACATGTTGCCTTAGAGCAGGTTTTAGAGCCAGTCAAAGACCCAATTTTAGGTCCAATTGTAGAGTGAAAGGAGATAATTCCTGAGGATAAAAGCAGAGCACAACCGTGAAAATAGAAGGCAAACCAACGTGATGAGGTTTTTAAAAATAAATAGCTTAATCCATGGTAGAAATGGGGTAATCAGGCGGTTCACTGCTGCCGTCAAGGTATGAAATTGGAGATACACAGCATATATAGATAAAGGTTGTTTAATGAGCATATACATCAGAAAAAAGTTCTGCTACAGCAGAAAAACAAAGTGTATTTTTGGAATTCTTTATCCATTGATTTTCTGACTTAAACTGTAGTATTGACATGTTGCAATTGGTAGCATCAGTTATTCATTGGAGACAATTCTGGGACACTTTGTTATCTTTAATCCATGGTATGCAGGGGAACACCAATCAAAGTACTCTGGTGGTTTCGCGGGAGCCTTGTCAAAGAGACATACTCTTTGACGTGTGATATTAGACCCTATTTTCCACGGTTGTGCTCCGCTTTGATCCTGGATATCTTCCCGCTACCTCAGGAGTGACGCACACACAGGATGGGCTGGCCAACTATGGGGCCCCTGCACTAAGAGCCGAAAAAGTGCAATCGCCAAGTGTTCCCTATCGAGAATGATTTTGGCAATTTGCCCTCGCAGTGTTCAGTAAGGGCCAAATCCATGCCGAAATCCCTGCCGGATCACTGCGAAAGCAAAACGCTGATGAGCCCGGTGATAAAAAAGCCTGGCTCCCGATTTAGCCTGGCGTATAGGCCATTTCTGCTATAGGGGTTTGTAGCAGAGGGACCCGCCACTCTCTCTGCGCAAAACATCGGCACATAACTAAAACCGTTCTAAACAACTTTTACTCATAGTGTACATGGGCAGGGGGGTCTCCGGAGTGAACAGCAGTGGTTTCAGGTCCGGGGGACCCCCTGCCTCCAAAGATAAGGCCCTTTAGAGGTGCCCGGTATCCCTTGCATTTAAATGTTCCGATCATGTGACCGCGGAATGTAAACAAGGGCAGAGGGATACCGAACCCTAAAAGGGCCTGTATGTCGGGAAGCAGGGGATCCCGGACCTAAAACCAAGCATCAGCTCCGAGACCTCTGCCCATCTACAATTGAGTAAACACCACATATAAATAAACAAGCATTCCTTACCTTAGCGGCTATCGGTATGGTAATGAAGCAGCCTAATGTATTTTTAATAATATTGTGCGTGGAGCAGGGGGGTCCCCGAGCGGAACCACATTGATTGTGGCTCAGGGACCCGTTCCGAGGTTACAGGCCCCGGTAATAGTGCCCACGTTGCGTCTTGGACGCTATAAAGATGGCGGCGACATTGGAAACGAATGCCCCAAAATCGGGGTCTGTAAATCGAGACGGGGTCCTGAGCCACAAATCAATGCGGTTCCATCTCAGGGGACCCTCTGCTCCCGCATAATATTATTAAAATACATTAATGCTGCTTCATTACCATTAGCGGGACCCACCAGACTGATACCCGTGAGATACCCGAGGATACGCAGTTGGTCTCCAAAGGTCTCACGCAGAACCAAAAGGAACAAACCCTGAATGTAAAATAAAAATATAACCTGACCTTAATTTACGCCATCCACCCCCCCCCCCCCCCCAACACATAAGTACAATATGTACAAAATAATATTATCCAGATAGATTAATACATAATTGCCCATTATTAAAACACATTAACTAGCATATTAAAATAAAGTAAAGTACTACTGATATCATCAATAAGAAGCCACCGTCGCCAGAAAAACATACGCCAATACATTGCAATTACATTCAGATACAATTAACCCTTAATCACTTAGCGGTAAATACCCAAAGGTTAATTAAGGGGGTTTAAGCCACCCTGGCCCCGATACCCACCCTACACATTTTTAATTGATTTGTTACAGTGGCGCATCATGCAATATATATATACATAGAGAGAGAGAAGGACGGCCGCAGCTGTGATCGGGAGAGATGGAGGAGAGAGGACGAAGAGAGAAGAGAAGCGCGAGCACAAGAGAGACGATGGAGCGAAGCAACGATAAGAGGCGAAAGACCCGAGAGGGCGAATACGTGAGGTATGTGTAGCTCATGACGTAGAAGGCGAGAGCGGTGGAGAGGAAAGAGACGGGAGAGAGGCGAGAGCGCGGACGCGCGAGGGAGAGAGACAGAGAGAAAAGAGAGAGAGAGAAGAGAGTGGAGAGAGAGAGAGAGAGCGAGAGAGAGACGAGAGTGAGAGAGAAGAGAGAGAGAGGAGAGAGATACACACGATGATGAACCCAATATACACATAATATAGAAAGGTTATCAACAACATGACTCTACTACAAAACCACTTTCCTCCATACAGAAACGACAATAAGTTTAAAATCTATTGTATGTGTCTTTTTCGTTAAAAACCAATATTATTATCTCCAATAAAAACTCGCAAAGCCAATCAAAGCTCAAAGGCCACTCCAAAACATTGCATTTACATGTATACATGATGCATTACAAATCTATGCACCAATGGTACACTCTGACAAGAATGTTACAAGAACATTTCCAAACAAATACAAATACATTCCAAAAAGACTATTTAAAACAATTCAAGTAACCATAACAATTAGCATTAATTAATAAATCAACCTAAACAATTTAAATCCATCATACACAATTTTAAAACCATTAACATTTCAATCGTTAAAACAAGAAAAGTTATCCTCAGACAAAATAGAAGTACCAAAAGAATACAATAGTACAAATGCAAGCCTCACCAGACCTAAGTACACCATACAAGACCAAAAATTACATTTCTGTAACTAATTTTAAAACATGACACACACATTTATGCACAGAAGCTAGCCAAAAACATTTTAAACACAGCAAAACAAGGGTTTAAAAAAACAAAATCATTTCTTAACCTGTTGTATAGGTATCGATCTAGACAACCTACATAACATAAAGTGGCAAGAATGATATACTGTACCAAAAAAAAAACCACATGTAAAAAACAACAAAACAAAAGAACAAGTTAAATAAAATACATTTCTTTTGTTCACAATCCCGGGGTCTTCATTTGAATCATCTTTCATCTGTATTCTTCTTTCGTGGATTGCGAGCTCTCTTCCGGGGATTCTTGTCTCTTCGGCACGCTGGCCTTCTTCTTCTGAGGAGGTCCTTCCGCCTCGGACGTCTGCCTTGTTCCAAAATTGAGATGACATAGGCTTTTTAAAGGCCTATGACGTCACATTTTAGTCATATGGTCCCACGGCCCGTTTGGGCCGTGAAAAACCATGTGTTTTGGCCGATAAAAAAAAAATTTGACGTCAATTTAAAGGCAATGGAAGCACAGCAATCAGAATGGCTGTGTTCAATTGCGTTAGATGGCTGTCATGAAAAGAAAGATGGCCGGCCTCACATGGTACGGTAGCCAATCAGAGCGTGGGAAATAATCCCAACTATGATGGGCTATATTACCATGTGACAGGCTTCAATGAGTTCACCTCCGTTCTCCACCAAGCCTTCTGTCAATGGTCTCTACTAGAGCAAATCAGAGTGGGGATTGGAGTTCCACGCTCTGATTGGCTACCGTTAGTAGCATGTGAGGCAGGCCATCTTCTTTCATGACATCATCTTAAAGGCAATTGAAGCACAGTCATTCTGATTGGCTGTGCTTTCATTGCCTTTAAATGACGTCAATCATTTTTTTTATCAGCCAAAAACACATGGTTTCACGGCCCAATCAGGGCCGTGGGAAGTATATGACGAAAATGTAACGTCCCTAGGCCTTAAAAGCTATGTCGCTCATTTGAAGGCTGACGACGAGGAGGAAGGACATCCTACAGAAGAAGAGGACAGGCATAGCCGAAGGACAAGAAGAACAAGAAGGTCTTAGGAGATGGTACCTCGCCCCCCCACTCATTATCGAACTTCATACCAGGGTCCTCCCAATTGTGTCCTCAACAATGTGGAGGAACAGCTGACTTTTACATATGCGTGGTCCTGACCTGGGGATATCCCTAGTTGGGAACAAATCAGGAATTGGAGCGAGGATTTTTACCTAATATTCCCCCAGACCTGACTGTTCTATTAAACAGACCCTTAAAAGGCATTCAAGTCGATAATAAACTCATGCACATTTCGCAATAGGCAACGGCGGGTGTGAGATCACAGCATTATGGAAGCCCCCGAAATTCCAATTATCCAAAAGGCATTCGGAACGATTTGGTGTATTTGCCAGATGGAAAAAGTTAACGAGCTTAGTTAATGACACTGGGCGACAATTACCTAAAAGTTCTGGGTCCTTGGCTAGTCAGGAGACATCCTGGGGATAGAGCGTGAGACCACAAATTGGCTATAATTGTAATAGATTGCGCTCACCAGAGAGGTGAAGCCCTGCTCACAATAAATAACCTCACACACCATGAGATCACTATCTATATCTTACTCCAACTTCTGCAGCTAATCGGTGGCTACTAGGGGTCGCTTTAAACAGCCCTCAGTGGGCCGCTCCATCTTACGCCCCCCGTCTCCCTTCTATCATTCAGCCCCTTCCTCTTCCCTCCCCCCCTCTGTTTTTTAATTTTTTTATTATATTTGTTTGTCTTTCCTGTTTATATTGTTTGATTTTCCCCCCAACCCCCTCACAATAAGATGGACTATCCTCAACCAGAAAGGTTAAGTAGCGGGGGTGGCTCGAAAAACCGTTGCGGGCCTGTTAGGCATAAATTAATGTTTACTATATGCTACCTGAACAGCGTGTTCTGAATGGTTCTTATGTATAACAAGCATGTATTCACCAATAAAATACAAGTTATAAAAAGAAAAAAAAACACAGCAAAGTCCTGAGGTGAAAGGAGGGAGAAGAAGAGAGGCAGCGAGGGTGTGGTCGAGTAGAGAGTCAAAGACAGCAGAAAGACGTCAGCGTGGGTTAGACTTGTGCGTGTTGATTAGTGATGAAAAGTAGGTTTGTTTAGCCTAAGAGAGGGCCAAGAGTGAAAAGGACAGCATAATTTGTAGTGACAGGTGCTGACGAGAGTATGAGATTTCATCAGAGGCGTTCGAGGAACAAGGTGGGAACGCAGCATGCAGGTGTGAAATTAGCCATGGTCTGGGGGTAGAAGGGCGGGAGGACGGCACAGAGAAATCTGGGCATGTAGATCAAGAAGAGGAGGATAAGGGCAGCCAGATGTAGTTCATGACCAGGTTTGGAAGGGTTGAAGCAGAACTGATGAGGAGAGGGAGGATGTTTTTAAAGTGGAATCAAAAGTTGGTTAGGTTAAAGAAGGCAGAGTTGCTGCCAACAAAACGAGGGCTAGATGGAGAGGAAGAGGGGGAGAAACGAACAGAGGAATGAGATGAGGTGATGGTCAGATGAGGGAAAAAAGAGAGAAGAAAAGAAAGGGAGAAAATCAGTTGTTAGAGAAAAGTTTATTAAGTGAAAACCAGATAGGTAGTGGCCATCCTGTGGGTGCTGGCTGTAGTCCACTGTGAAGGCCAAAGAAGAGGGTAGCGAGAAAGAGGGAGGCCACCAAGGGAGGAGAGGGGTCTAAATGTGGCAATTGAAGTCCCCAAGGAGAAGAACGGGGAGTCTGAGGGAGAGAAAGAAGAGAGCCCCCTTAGAGAAAGAAAGAGAGCAGGAATCAACGTGAGGGAAAGGCAAGAAGGGGGTATGAGTAGTAGAGGTAGGTGGGTGAATAAGATGACTGCCACATGGACAGGGAGAGGAGAGAGATCTGGACTGGTGAGCCTAAAGGAGGGAAAAAAGCAAAGAGGGGGGAATAGAATGGGTTCGGTAACGGCCCACCAGAGAGAGGAGAGCAGGAGCCCCACGCTCCACCACTGCCATCAGGGCGCGGAGTATGTGGGAGAAGGAAAGGCCACCATAGAGAGGGGCAGGTCCAGAGTAGAGGCAGACTGATGTGAGCCAGTCTAATTTATAGCAAATAGGAGCAGAGAGGAAGAGAAAGGGAGAAGCATTCAAGGGGCACAGGCGAAGGGAGAGAGAGAGGAGGGAGAGTTGTAGGGGTATGGGTATGAGGTTAGAGGGGTTGACACCAGTAGGGTAGATGTTGAATGAGGGTGAGCATGTAAAATAAAGCAAGGGGACCAGTCTTGGAGAGATATTCCCAGATGAAAGGAGGAGAGGCGAAGCATGGATAGAAAGAGGCTGTGTGAGGAAGATGGGTAGGGGTGTGTTTTAAAGCAGGGTGTATTAGCGGGGGGTGTCAGAGTGAGCGCAGGTTAAGAGAAAGGAGTTCATGTTGTGACCTGAGAAGTGGGGATGAAAGGAGAGATGGAGATATATGAAATAGATTTAGAGATATGATGAGGATGTGAAGGAAGTGCATAATTTGAAAAGTGAGGTACAGCAAATATCAAAAGAAAGGCGGCATAACAGTAAAGTTAAGTGTTGAGATGTGCAGTCTGGGATAGATGATATCTCCTTTCCAGCATAGATCAAAATGCAGGATCAGAACCAGGAGGTATTGTCACTTTTACACTCTTTTGAATTTCCTTTTTTAAAAACTTGTTACTTTGTTACTCAAAATTCTACTTTAAACAGTAAGGGTGTATCTTCTCTGTATTTGTATGTCGTGTGTTTACGAGGGTCTTATCCAAATAAACCTCAATTTTTTAATTACCTTGTTTGGACTTGGACGTCCTTAAATATAAATGTGTTTTAAAAAGACATGAGTCTACTGTGACACCGTTTAAGCCCGCGAGTCTTGAAGTGTAAAGATGAGGTGTTTGTTTATTGACAGTGAGGGGGGGAATGGGTGCAGGGGGTGGGGGGCACTTGAAGGGAGGAGGAAAGAGTAGTAGTTCTATATGGAACATTCTAAGCTTCAGCTAATGGTGGGCTCACGTGAGGAGATTTCCTAAGACAGTTGTTTTGATGACCGGAACACAGAGAGGGGGAAGGCAGTCGGGGGAGAGGGAAAGTGGATTGTCATTGGTATAGAGATGATAGAAAGTAAAAGTAAAATGTTATTAGTTCAACAAGAGAATACTGTAGGTGTTGTTAGAGTAAGAAGAGCAGAGGCAATGACAGAGCCTCTGTGTGGACCCCAACAGAGGAGAGGGAGGCAAACCAGGAAGGAAAACACAGAGGGAGCGGTTGGATAGGTAGGATGCTGGAACCAGGAGAAATCTGAGTGGAGTGAAGTGGAGAGTGTTCAGGAGAGGGGGTGGGGTGATCAACAGTGTGAGGCAGCAGCGAATCCAGGATCATTACTAAGGAGAAGTGACTCATTACAGTAGCTGTGAGTCTGTAGTCATTGATTATTTGTTATTATTTCTGTCTCAGTGGAGTGTAAAGACTCGACCAGAGTTGATAGAGTCAAGCAGTCAAAGGAATGTGACAAGAAGCATGTTCCTTTTGCACAAAATTAATGTGGGCTTGGCACTGGCAGACGGACAGACAGAGTAGCAGCTGGCACTAGTGGACGTGGGCTGGGCTTTTCCATTAGAACAGAGTTTCATTAAGATTCAATATTCTGCCTCCCCACATTAGTACTTATAGTTTGAGACATCCTAGTTCTAGGATAAAGCCCAATAATACTTAATGCTGATTTAATAGAGTCATTGAATGCACCGAGAGGTAATCAATAGGTATACCGAATTAATACTAATATGAAAGCTAGTAAACAGGGATGGAGTAGGATGTAATACACCTGTCTAGACAATAGGTAAATCAAATACATAAACAAGAGCCTGATCACTAAACAAAGTAAAATCAAAAACATAATTGTTGCAGCATGTGAAGATACCCATGATCAGATTAAAATATTATTAGCTTGGGTCAAGAAAACTCCAATGTTATAGTGGCTGCAAAGAGGATATTGGATGTAGAGCGTGCTCAGTAAGTCACCATGCTTGGTCAGTATAGAGTAGATAGAGTGAAATGCCTAATAGAAGAACAAAGAATAGCGAAGCTGGATGCATGCGCAAACCGCTAAACGGACCGGTATGTCTTGGAGTCAGACAAAGAAAGTCTGTGCTGAGCCACCTCCTCGATGATGCCCACCATCGTGGCAGCCTAAAAACCTTAACATGTTTGGGTGCTGACACAACTTCTTCAGGTGTGGGGAGTCCAGATCTCCCCCACTCCCCCTAGCATCTTCATTATCTCCCCCAGTTACACTCAGATCTTCCCCCTCACTCCCTCCCTTCACCTCCTCCATTGCCTAACGGGTGGAAACAGCACGGAAGATGGTATGGTCCCCAAGAGAGAGGAGGTCTCCCGGCTTAAAGAATTAGCGGTAGAAGGATATCTTGAGCAGAAGCAGCAAGAGGAGAGAGCATGCCCCGCAGCGACACCGGACGTTCGGGGTCAGACTGCTAGATGGCGCCCTCTCCTGCAGTCCTGCTCTGGCTTCAAAGTGATTTACTGCTGGCTAATTATTTAACGCCTGGGCCCCAGCGCCTCTGAATACCATCTCCCCTGCGCCGTCTGTTTCCAAAGTAAAGACCGTTTGGCAAACTTTGGAAAATCTGGAACAGGTTTGTACGAAACGTGTGAAACCGGATGAATCCCACCACTGCTTGTAGTGGTCGTGCCTTAAAATTAATTCCCACTTGGATAAAGGGGGATTATAGTAAGTACGAGTTTTTTTTTTTGTCATTGCAAACCATGCTTGCTTGAAATGGTCATTAATAAATGCCTAATAGATTAAAACTAGCCATAAAAAAAAAAATTTGATTCTGTATTTTTATCGATTATATACAAAAAGTGGACCAAACCACATGTAAATAGCAAAGCCCAAAGATTGTTATTGAGGTGGTGCTGCAGCTAAAAAACCTGTGTCCTTCCCGAGATGACATATGGGTTTGCTGAGATATGGCTTACAGACTAGGCAAATCATGCCGATCCGACGGAAAGGCATTTTGACACGGCTTTACACAAAGCGGAGCTATATGAATATCCCAAAATAAGTCTTCTTTTTATATGAAACATTTCTCAATTAGACGTTTCCAAAGCACCAATGGTCTGATACTCCAAAGACCACATATAGACCTGTACAAGCCATTAAATGGCCTCTCATCGCACATCTTTTATGCAAACCGGTTTGTCCCTGTGTTAGAGATAGATTATGGTTGCACGTTAATCAACAACCAAATGATAAATACAATCTGGGAGATGTAACTACATGCCCCTTGGAGAAGAACTCACTTATTCTTTAATTCATCTCAGACTCATAATCCTCTAAATTGGGTGCGCAGAGTACCAATCCAAAATTGGTCTCATTCTTTTCCAAGCGAGGTTTTTGTAAAAGATATGTTGTGCATTCCTGCCATTTTGCATCTTATGTTTTTTCCTTTAAAAACTTATCCTTAATCTTAATAATCCGTTGTAATTTTTCTGGGCTGCGTTGTTTCTCTCATAATAATGAGACGATTATCATTTTTTTCACAAGATTATTCATGATTATAGAAAGTCTAAAAATACTGTAGATTCTACTTATACCTTGTGGATGTAATATAAAGACACATTTTTTCATGTAATAGTGAAACTTTCAGGTGCGCCTATATGACATTGCTTGTGAACACACATGAAAACCCTGCGGGAAAGGGAACATGTAATTGAAATAATGTTGAAATATACTTTGCATATTTAAATTGCTATTTCCCCAAAGGTATCCTACAGAGTAGGTGTGTTCAAAGGTAAGCACACCATTATGTATAGAGGAGGTTTTGGGAGGTGGTAAGTTATGGAATATAAGATCATTGAATAACACAATTGTATTTCATCTTCTGCCTTTACAGCCAGTGTTTCATTTCTTTGTTTCTTTCATTCTTACCAGTCACAATCATATATTCAGGTACCAGCATCATTCTCTTTTTTGGTTAGAAGAATAATAAATATAATATATTGAGTGAAAACTTCCTAGTGGCACCTCATTCAAATGGGGCAAAAAAAGAATTTGGAGACAGGAAATGAAACGGATGTGGACGTCAGTGCTGGCAGTTTGAGTCCGGGCGGTGTTTGGCTCCAGCCCGACCCCAACACGACATCACACCCTCTCCACAATCAGATTGCCGCCGCGCCGCTCCTAACGGGCTGCTGCTCCACACCCCATGGCCGATGACATAGGCGGCGGCGGCCGATTGATATAGCCGCCGGCGCCGCCTCCTAACGGCCGCAATTTTTTCCCCCCCCAGGTGGAGTGGGCACGGGCGGGCATCCGGGCAGCGGGGCAAGGCTCTCTGCTACAACCCGCTGACAGCTCTCTGTCCCAGCCCGCGACTCTGCCGGGCTGGAGACTCAGACAGAGCCCCCCTGCGCTCAGGGGGGCCCCCACCATTCCCAACACGGTCCGCCGCCACCATTCCTAAACTGACGCTGCTGCCCGCTGACAGATGAGCTGGGGGTGCGGAGCCATTGGCGATGCTCACGGGGGCTCGGAGACCTCCTGCCCGCTGCTGGGTGAAGGATGCGCTGTGCTGCTTTCCCCCCTCTGCTCCCCCCCCCCCGCTCAACATACTCACGCGTCACAGCTAAAGAGTGCTGAAGATCCGGCATGGGCGGCTGCGCCAGAAATGATGCTTTCTATCGCGGGGGCCCTCCAGTTAAGGAGTCTCCAGCTTCGAGGCCGGCGTTGCCAACCAGTCGAAGGCTGTGTCGTGGTGAGCTGCGGGGGAGGTGAGTGGATGGGGTGGAACTTCATGGCTGCGGGATTGGGGCGCTGCTGATGCTGGGACCGATCTCCACGAACTTTTTCCTGGCCCGGCCTTCTCCTCTCTCTTCCGTGTAACGGGCGGACAGACATGCGGCTATCAAATTGCAGCTGGCCGGACAAGAGGGATACCGGGGCGCGGGGACATGGAGCTGCCCTCCTTGCCCCCCGAGCTACAGCTCACATCCGGAGCCTGGTTTCAGGGATTAACCACCTCTGGCGGGTATATCGAGGGTGAGAGAGGAGTGCTTCTCGGTGGGGCTCTGAGAAGGATCATTGCGGGGAGAGGGCCAGCTATCCTCAGGCGAGAAACCCAGGGAAGAAACATGACAAACTACACCTACACCAACACACACACACCACAACACAACCACACACAACACACACAATCAACACACACACACATCACACACTACACGGAAACATAGACACACACTTACACAACACGACGGACAAGCACACACACACAAACCACACACACATCAACATGCACACACACACAGCACACAACACACAGCACAACACAACACACAGACACACACACACACACACACACCAACAACAACCACACACACACACTGACTGACACATACACACACACCACTGACTGACACATACACACACACACATGAGACACATACAACACACACACACACACACACTGACTGACACATACACACACACCACTGACTGACACACACACACACACACAAACACACACACACACAACACCACATCAACACACACAATAACACACAGACACAACTCATGACTGACACACACACCATCACACACCACTGACTAACACACACACACTGACTAAACACAAACACACTGACTAACACACACAACACATCACTCACTGACTGACACACAATAACTGAATGACACACACACTCCACTGACTGCCACACAACACACTCACGCACTGACTGACATACATACACTCACTCCACACACCTACACACTCCACGGAACTGACACACATACACACTCACTGATTGACACACATAGGACACTCACTGACTACCCACAGACACACTAGTTATCACTGACTGACACAATACACACTCACCTGAATGACCACACAAACACACAACACACTCACTGACTGACACCACATACACACTCACGAACTGACTGACACACATAACATCTATCACTTGACTGCAAAACACAATCTCTCACTGACGACACACATACACATTCACTGATGAAGCACACACACACCACACACACTGACTGACTACACAGTACACTGACTGACACCACACACTCATGATGACCACACATTACACACTACTCACTGGACGCTGCATACATACACAA
>WSYH01011666.1:0-20423 GCA_036426205.1 Ascaphus truei
CGTAGGAGGGGAGGAAAAAGTGTTGTGGGAGCAGACACACACAGCTTGGGACAGGCAGTGTGACACACCACTAAGTGCTCTGCATTGACCGAGATCCCAGACACACAAGGCTTGGGACATCGCAGTGTGAACACACACACCTAATGCTGCAGTGACTGAGGAGCAGACACACACATCTTGGGACCAGCAGTGTGACACACACCTAAGTGCTGCAGTGACTGATGAGCAGGCACACACAGCTTGGGACAGGCAGGGACACACACACTAAGTGCTGCAGTGACTGATGAGCAGGCCACACCACCTTGGACCGGCAGTTGTTACACACACACTAATCGCCTTGCAGTGGACTGATGACAGCCACCAGCTTGGGACAGGCAGGGTGATGGATGATGTGACTGTGTTCTCATCCCACGGCTGAAGGTTCCGAGCTGTAACCAATGAGGACATACCGTGACCGAGCTGTAACCAATGAGGACATACCGTGACCGAGCTGTAACCAATGAGGACATACCGTGACCGGGCGGCTGCCCAGGAAGTTCAGGTCGCTGTTCTCCCCAAACAGGAATCCCTCAGGGTGACTGCAGTCAAACTTCGCCCCCCCCCAATGATAAGGTCCGGCAAAATAACTACCTGTGGGGGGGGGGGGAGGGGAGATAGAGAGATAGAGAGAGAGAGTATAGAAAAAGAAGAGAGAGAAAATAGAGAGAGAGAAAAGAAGATAGAGAAAGAGAGAGAGAGAGAGATAGAGAGATAGAGAGAGAGAGATTAGAGATAGGTAGAGAGATAGAGAGATACGAGAGAGAGATAGATAGAGATCGAATAAGAGGAAGAGAAGAGAAGAGATAGAGAATGTAAAACAGCTGCCGTGAATCCTCAAGTTATTCTGAATGTCTTTATTTATATCGCGCCATTAATGTAACTCGCGCTTCACAGTAGTAATACATGGGGTAATCAACTAATAACATATAATATAGTAAGAACAGAGCATGGGAATAAGTTGCTTTAGAAGACAAAACATAATTAAGGAAGAGGCGTCCCTGCCCCGCGGACTTACGTCTATTGGTAGGTGGGAGAACGTACAGAACGTCCGGGACGTGCGTTCTGGTAAGTGCGTCTCAGGGGCCAGCTTTATGTATCAGTGTATTAGTATTACCGCTGGCTATTCATATGCTTCTTTAGCAGTGTGTCTTAGGTGGGTCTTAAAGATGCTAAGAGGGTGCTAGTCGGGTACTGAGGGGAAGTGCGTTCCATAGGTGCGGTGCAGTCAGTTGAGAAAAGGTTTAAGGCGGGAAGAAAAGGCTTTAGATCAAGGTGTCCGAAAGAAGACATCCCGTGCAGGGAACCTTGTCCCAACTGATGCCCTTGTTACCTCTAAACAAAACAATTTTCTATCAGCTTCTCCCACCCGAGCAAGAGGAACATTCCCCCCCCCCCCCCCCATACAACACTGGGTGAGGTGTGTTCTTTCCGAAGAGCCTCTGCATCTATTATTTATGCCTGCCACTCTCTGAGGCCCATGCATTATTAAACAGGACAGGTAGCTGCCCCGGCAGCGCAGACTCTTTCACGTGCGTAGGAGGGAGGGCGGCCATGCGCGTTCCCACGAGCGGCGTGCATAAAAGCCCGGCAGCAAAGGGAAAACTGTCCACGGCCTGGCTTGCCCCCACTCCCGCTCGAGAGCACTACAGGGGTTGGGTTACCTCATAAGCCAATGACAGCACTCAGTAGCACAGCGCTGCATTAACCCCTTCCCTGCAACAGGGGCTAGCCGAATATGCCACTGCTGGCCACTAAGTGGTGAAAGGGGAGGCCTGCCCCCTGCTCTTGGCATCCTCCCTGTGCCCCCCTACCATCGGGGCCCCGATTTTGCTTGTGGACACGGTTTATTGTAACATAATATCTTATTTGGTAGCAACCTTGCTAGCTGGCCTAACTCCAGTGCTCAAGTACACCACTACCAGCAGATCAGTTTTTCAGGATATCCTCTTCATCACACGTGGCTCACATCAGTGGGATCTCTTCTCTGTGGTCCTACCCTGCCCAGACTGTGTTATGGGGTGGGGGTTGCTATTGTAAGGGGTATAATGTCTCCCAGTTGAAAAGTGATTGACCTGAGCCCGGACCGATTCGTATTCTAGATGTATCAGTCCAAATGTCAACCAGACTTAATTAACTAAGTGTACGCTACCAAAACGAAAAAAACAAGATTATGTTTGTTTGTTAAACCTATTTTTATTTACAAATCCAAAGGTCTCGTTCTAGGGGTTGATTTTAATTGTGTACCCTCCAATCTCAAGCGTGGCAGGAACAGATGTATTGTAGTGTTCGAAATGAATGTGTAAACGGCTAAGTTAAAAAAAGTGATGTTAGAGATTTCACAAGCCCAATAACACGGATACAATATGTGAGAGCTGAAACATCTGTAAGGTTAAAAGGTAGAACGCTGGAATAAGTGGAAATGATCTTTTAATTAAATTATTAGTTTTTATATTGTATACCTATTTTTGTCTATTTACGTTTGTATTCCTCCCCTGCGAAAATTACTGAACTTATATAGCCTTTTTCCAATTGCTCTGGTGAAATCGTTTGAACGTGTTAAGTCGAGACGTTACTTATTTTCCGCGATATGGAAGGCGTTTGGGACTTGTGAAGCCCGGTATTTTTTTTTCCTCTCTCTCTTTTTGTATGTTTTATTTGCAGAATTTTCGTCAACATAGAATGACCAGTTTTTGCGTATCTATTTATGAAAGTGGGTGTCTCCCCTTCAAAAATGGCTAACCTGTTAAAATACTTACTTGTAAAAGATGTTAGATGCCAGACTATATTAGTATTATGTAAAAATTCTTAAAATAATGTAAATAACTGCTTTGGAAATTACTTCTGTTTCCTGGGAAAAAATTGTACTGGGTAGTATGAGCAAAATATGTTTCACACAATTATATCTAAACACTGCGATATAGAGGACCAGAATAAGACCTTACAGAATATATTAGACCCCCCATAATCCCTCTGAGGAATTCGGATAACCATCTGGTTTGACTTTCCACGGGCGTCTTTACTCAAGGCAAATTTAAAATATAAAACACATAGGAGAATGCCCCCGAGTTCTCTGTGCCTGGGATCTTGGAGATACGGTGGAGCACCTCTTCCTCCCGGAGAGTCCCTAAGGCCAGTGGAGATTGTGGGAAGCGTGCATGGCCGTCTCATACGGATGCCAGATTTAAAGGTCAAAACTATTGAGACATAGTTTCGGAGTGTTTGGGGATCACTTGCAGGGCCACAGCGGTACACAGGGGTATAATTATGGGCTGTTATGTACAGGTTGTGGATCACAGCAGTCTTCTCTTCCGCAGAGCGCGTTCGCCCTTAACCTCGCAGGGGAACAGGTTTTTAGAGCAATAAAGCGAGGCGGGAAGGTTGGATAAGCAGGAGGAGTGGTATATAAATTCCTGGGAGAGAGTGGGCGGTTGTTCAGATATAGGGCTTTTATATACAGAATGCGGCCATAGTGCGTTCCTATGCGACACCAAAACCGCGTACACGGCAATGCTTTTCCCTGTATATGTGCCGGGAGCTGCAGTTAATGTATATGTGTGTGTTGTTGTATGTAGGGTGTGTAGTGCTGTATGCTTTTGAGTATTGTGTGTGTATGTGTATGTATGTGTGTGTAGATGTGTTGTATCGTTATTTGTGAGGGAGTATCATTTGTTGGTAATGTAGGTGAGTCCTTTGTGGTCTGTATGTGTGGTGAGTATATGTGTGTGTATGTATGTGGGAGTATGTGTGGTGTATGTGTCCTGTGATTGTGTGATATCACGTTTTGTGGTTATTTATGTGTGGTATGTGTTGTGATGTGTATGCTATGTCCGTTGAGTGAGTATATGTGTGTGTTAGTAATGTGTTTTTATGTGTGTGAGCTGTGTGTGTATTGTATGTAATGTGTTGAGTATGTGTGTGTATGTGTGTGTATGGTCTGTATTGTTAGGTACTATTTGTGTGTATGTGTACTTTATGTTGTGATCTTATGTGTGTTTTAGTTGCCTGTCTGGTGCGTCGCTGTGTTGGTCCTGTTGTGTGCGTCTGTGTTGTCTTGTCGTTCTGTGTGCGTGCGTCTCTGTGTGTGGTCTGTCTTTGTGCGTCTGTGTGTGTCTGTGTCGTGTTCTGTTGCTTCTCTGTGTGTGTCTGATCTGTTGTGGGTCTGTGTCTGTCTGTGTGGCGTGCGTCTCTGTGTGTGTCCTCGTCTGTGTGCTTCTGTGTCTGTCTGTCGTGCGGCTCGTGTGTGTCTGTTGTGTCGCTGATTGTGTCTGGTGTCCTGTCCTGTGTGCGGCCTTTGTGGTCTTTGTCCTTCTGTGATGGTCCTCTGTGTGTGCTCTGTGTCCTGTCTTTGTGCCGTCTGTGTGTGTTCTGTGCCTCTTTCTGTGTGCGTCCTGTGGTGTGTATGATATTGTGAGTATGTGTGTGTATGTGTATGTATGTGTGAGTGAGTATATGTGTGTGTATGTATGTGTGAGTTATTGTTATTATGTGTCCTGTATGTGTGAGTCATTTGTGTGTCTTGTCTTGTGCGTATGTGTGTGTAAGTGTATGTATTGTGTGAGTATATGTCGTGTGTATGTGTATTCTGTGTGAGTAATGTGTGTTCCTGTGTACTGTAATGTGTAGTATCTGGTTGTGTATGGGTAGTGTATGTCGTAAGTATATGTGGTTGTGTAGTGGTCATTCTGTTGTGAGTCCCTGTGTGTTTCTGTGTCTGTCGTTGCGTCTCCTGGTGTGTGTCTGTGTCTGATCTGTGTGCGTCTCTGTGGTGTGTCTTTGTCCTGTCTGTGTGGTCTCTGTGTGTGCTACTGTGTCTCGTCTCGTGTCGCGTCTCTGTGTGTGTCTGTGTCTGTCTGTGTGCGTCTCTGTGTGTGTATATGTCTTTATTGTGAGTATATGTGTGTGTATGTGTCCGTATGTTGTAGTTGTGTGTGTGTGTGTATTATGTTTGAGTATATGTGTGTTATGTGTATGTATGTGTGAGTATGTGTGTGTATGTATATGTATATGTGTGTGTATGTGTATGTATGTGTGAGTGAATGTAAGTCCTAGATAGATTTTTTTAAAGAAAAAAAAAATATTTATTAATTTTTTTTTAACTTCTGCAATTATACACACACTCACACGCGCGCCGCGCCACCGCACACGCACCGCCACACACATCCACGTATACATGCTACCACACAGAAACTTTAGAAGCGGTCAGGCAGCGGCGCGTAAAATATGAATTTGCTCATTCGTTTCGCCCGCTGTTTGTCGGCGCCCACTCTTCCCTGGCAGTGCGCTTCGGCACTTCTAAATAGAGATGACTGACGCGTCAGCCAACTAAAAATCCCGCACGCGGCAAACTATATACGCGTCAGCTAAACAGGGTTGTACAACATTTCTGTATACAGTGAAAAAGATGTTATGAAATGACTCTATTTTAAATGTATTTGTTGCTTTTGTATTGATATCTTTATAAAAACATTTTTTTTAATATAATTTAAAAAAAAAAACTACATTAGATTATAAACCCAGGACTGTGTGAGCCTGTCCCAGGGATAACCCGGAGCAGCTGCCTTTGGACAGAGGACACTGAGTAAATGACAGCAGCGCTGCAGCCTCCTCCCCCGCTCCTCGCGCTCCGTGTGCGCATGAGCGCAGGGCTGATGATGCCGGAGTGAGCTGAGCAGTCATGAAAATCTGCACGCCCACCACCCCATGCCCATAGCACCATTGTAGATCAAGCACGCTGAGGGTAGCAGAAGCTGTCCTACATCGTGTGACACACACACGACACACACAGACAGGGACAACCACAGACCACCAGACCTCACATCAGACTCACACAGACACACAGCAGACCACACAGACACACACAGACCACCACAGACACACACATACAGTCACCACGACACACACCTATCACACCAACACACACATATCACACAGACTCACACAGACTCAAACAGACTCACAACTTATGATCCCACAACTCACACAGACTACACAACTCACAGACTACAAACAGGACTCACACAACACACACAGACCACACAGCACACAGACACACACAGAAGACAACAACACAGACCACACACAGCACACACACACACGACACACACAGGAGCACACACGACCCCAAACGACAGACAACAGAGAGCATACACACGATTTTTTAAAAAGGAAGTAATAATTTTCAATAAAATTCTTATCCCCACTGATGAGCCTCTTTCACACACCTTCACATTCGTTACTCAGTATGAGAGCTTCAAACCTTGCAATTTGTGTAAAATTCCACCTTTTTTCTCTTGTTTTTGTAAATCAGTATTAGTGGGGGGTTGACTCAACAATGACTCTGCTTCTCAGTGACTGGGATATACCCCCTTTCCATCTGGCATTTTTGAGTCTGTTACAATCACCCAATGACCGCTTTTCTTTTCCCGATCTTCTGGCCGCGATTTTCTGGCTGACCCGTAACAACGAGGCCGTTCTTTATTTGGTGGATGGGGCCAGCGCCTGAAAAATTTCCAATCATCAGAGACGAAAGCAGTCCCCCAAAACAACAAAAAATTACGAACGGATGGTCTTAAAGTGCCACAACACATTCGTGCAACTGGAAGAGACGTATTTTTGGGTTCCGCTACCGGTGACAAAAGATGGTTGCAACCACCCAGACCCGTCTGGTGTTGGTTCAGCGATCAATGAGTATCTCAGAGCGGGGTGCTCGTGTATGTGTCTGAGGTCTGGTGGACTCAATTGCGTTACATGGTCCAAAAGTTTTATAATTCCAGCAACAGGGAACCCGTTGGACCTACTCGTAACGAATTAGACACAGGGGTTCTGCCAAAAAATCTGAGTTTCGTATGCCAGATCGAAATAATGCAGGATGGCAACTGCAGACTATTGCCTGGGTAGAACTGACACTCGGCGTGGAACTTAGGCACGTGGGTTAGGCCTGTTCGTGGCCAGCACCAGACCCGACCCTCGTCGTTGTCATTAGGCACTGAGACACGGCACTGCACGGGGACAACGCAGCTGGGCACGCGGCACTGCACGGCTGGTCACAGGCACTAGGGCACTCGTGCAGCAGGACAGAGCACGGCAGCTGACGGCCTGCAGAGTGCTGGCAACAGGTCAGCCTGACTCACGCACGACGGCTCAGCGTTCACGGATGCGACGCCCCGTGATCAGCCACTGGCGGCTGGCACGGCTGCAGACGCCGGCACTGCGTGTCCACAAGGCAACTCGACCCAGCGCCTGACGTGGCACAGGCACGTGCAGACACGCGCCCGTAGCGTGGCACAGTGCGACTGGGCTCCAGATGCACACTGCACTGCTAGCGGGCTGCACAGGCAACTGCAGAACGGCCCGTGGCAGGCCCATGCGAACACGCACTGATGACAGGCACTGCACCTGGCATGGTGGCACAGGCACTGCAGACACGGCACTGCGTGGCACAGGCACTGCATACGCTGCCTGGCAACAGGCAATCAGCGCGCCGGGCACACATTTGAGACGCGTCTCGTGGACACAGGCACATGTCCCCGTACAACGGACCGCTTCACGCAGCACCGCTCTGTGGCAGGCTTCACAGCATGCAAGACTGCGCGAGTCGGGCCACAGGACGAACTCCGACCTCTGTTCCCCTTGCCTTGAACCATCGACGTACGTCCCTGCTTGGCACGGACGACGTCCTGGAACTGCCGCAGACGCGGCCCTGCGTGGCACAGCACTGCTCAGACGCGCCCTGTCGTTGGCACAGCACTGCGAAGAGCGCCTGCCTGTTGGCACAGGCATCTGCAGAGACGAGGCCTCCGTGGCACGAGGCACTGCAGACCGGACCCTGGTGGCACAGGACTGCGCTACGCGGCCCTGCGTGGCACAGTCACCTGTCAACCAGTCGCAGTCCCTGCGTGGAACAGGCACTTGAACGCGGCCGCGTGGCACGTCACTGCAGACGCGGCCCTGCGTGGCACAGGCACTGCAGACCGCGCACCTGCGTGGATCCAGGCCCTGCAGAACGCGGCCCTCGTGCACAGGCACTGGCAGGTACTCGGTGCCCTGGCTGCGACAGGTCTATGCAGACCGGCCACCTGCGTGGCACAGGCACTCAGACGCTTGTCCCTGCCGTTGGCACACGGCACTGCAGTACGCGGCCCTGCTTGGCACAGGCACCTGCAGAACGCGGGTACCCGTTCTGGCACAGGACTGCAACTCGGCCGGCAGACTGCAGGGCACCTGCGGCAAGGCACTGTCAACGCGCCCATGCGTGGCACAGCTGAGACGTCGGCTCCCTGACGTGTGCACACGGACTGCAGACGCGCCCTGCTCGTGGCCACAGGCACTGCAGACCGGACACGTGCGTGCACAGCGCATGCAGACCGGCCCTCGCTGGCACAGGCACTGCAACGCGGGCCCTTGCAGTGGCACCGGCACTGCAGACCGCCCTTGCTTGGCACATGCACGCAAGACGCAGGCCCTGCGTGGCACTAATAGCCACTGCGACGAGCGCCAGCTGTTGGCACAGGCACTGCAGACGCGGCCCTGCGTGGCACAGGCACCGCAGACGCGGCCCTGCGTGGCACAGGCACGCAGAACGCTGTTCCTGCGTGGAACAGTCAAAACTGGCAGTACGCGGCCTGCTTGGCCAACAGGCACGCAGAGCGGCCCTCGTGGCACAGGCCTGCAGACGCGGCCCTGAGTGGCAAAGGCACCGCATGGCCGCACAGCGTGCAGACCGGCCTGTGGCACAGGACTACGCGACGCGGTCCCTGCGTGGACACAGGCATTGCATGACGCAGGCGCCCTCGCGTGGCCCAAGCACACAGACTTGCAGACGCGGCCCGCTGCTGCACAGGCACGCAGAGCGCCGGCCACAGGCACTGCGAGCTTGCAGCGTGCACCACCCGCAACGGCGGCCCTGCGTGGCACAGGACACTGCATACGGCTCCTGCGTGGGCACTGCAGCCGCCTGCGTGGACAAGGAACGCAGCGGGGCCCTCGTGTCAAGCATCTGCACGCCCGCGGGAAGGCACGCGACGGAGTCCCTGCGTGGCACAGTCCACCCAGACACGGCCCTGCCAGAAGCAGAGCGGCCTGGGCACGCGCACTAGCCGACGGCCACTGGCGTGGCACGTCACGCAATCCGTTGCAGATGCAAGCCACGCGCGCGCCTGCGTTGGCACAGAATTGCAGACCGGCCCTTCTGTGGGCACAGGCATTGCAGGCAAGACGCGCCTGCGTGGCAAGCACGAGACGGTTGCCTGGTGGCACAGGCACCGCAACGCAGCAGGACCCCTCCTCTGCAGGTAGCAACGAGTACAGCGGCTGCTTGGCCACAGGCACGCACGGGCCCTGCGTGGCACAGACACGCGAGAACGGCCCTCAGTTGGCACAGACGCAGGCGACGAGCTGCGTCCACAGTGCACGGACACGCCCCTCGTGGACAGACTAGCAGACATCCGCTCTTGCGAGGCCAACAGACAGCAGACACATAGGCATCCTCTGGCGGTAAGTGCAGTCTCTCTTGACATAGATCACAGCATAGCTCCAGGAAGAGATACCACCGGGCAATCCTCCTGCCTAACCCTGAGATCCGTGAGCCCTGCGTGGCACAGAGAGCAAGTGCATTGAGACACTCCTGCGTAGGCACAGACTGAACACGAAAGTGCGTGCCCATGGACAATGGACACAGTGGCAGGTCCCTGCGTGGACAGAGAACATGCCAGACCGGTCCCCATTGTGGCACAGAGAGGGTACCATTCCAAGTTGCAGGGTCTCCAGCCTGAGGACGAGGAGTAACATCCGGCTCTGTCAGCCAACAACAACCTGGGTCTTAAGACAAACACCATCTTAAGTGCAGGTATCCTCTATACAGAGTACACAAAGTGCAGGGCTCCTCTAGGACAGTAATACACAGCGTGCCGGTCTCCTCTAGGGAACAGAGATACACAGGTGCAGTTCTCCGGACAGATGAACACACAGTGCATGTCCTCGGAGGCATTACTCCAAGTCTCCTGGGACAGTACAACCACATGCAGGTCTCCTCTGGGACAGAGGATACACAGTGCAGGTCTCCTCTGGGACAGAGATACACAGTGGCAGGTCTCCCTGGGACAGAGACAACAGTGCAGGTCTCCTCTGGGACAGAGATACACAGTGCAGGTCCCTCTGGGACAGAGATACACAGTTGGCAGGTCTCCTCTGGGACAAGAGACACCACAGGTGCAGGTCTCCTCTGGGACAGAGATAACAGTGCAGGTCCCTTACAGAAACACAGTGCAGGGCTCTCTAGGACAGAGATACACAGTGCAGGTCTCCTCTAGGACATACAAGTGCGGTCTCCTCTAGGTACGAGATACACAGTGCAGGTCTCCTCTAGACAGAGACACACAGTGCAGGTCTCTCCTGGGAGAAGAGACACACATGTGCAGGTCTCCTCTGGGACAGAGACACACAGTGCAGGTCTCCTCTGGGACAGAGATACACAGTGCAGGTCTCCTCTGGACAGAGAGACACCATGCAGGTCTCCTCTGGGACAGAGATACACAGTGCAGGTCCTCCTCTGGATAAGAGATCCACACTGCAGGTCTCCTCGGGGACAGAGACACACAGTGCGGGTCTCCTCTGGGACACAGATACACAGTGCAGGGCTCCTCTGGGACAGAGACACCAGTGCAGGTCTCCTCGGACAGAGATACACAGGGCAGGTTCCTCTAGGACAGAGACCACAGTGCAGGTCTTCCGCTCAGACAGAGATACACAGAGGCAGTTCCTACTGGACAGAGACACACAGTTGCAGGTCTCCTCTAGGACAGAGACACACAGTGCAGGTCTCCTCTGGGAAGAGAACACAGTGCAGTGTCTCCTCTGGGACAGAGATCACACAGTGCGGGCGTGCTCCTCTGGACAGAGATACACAGTGCAGGTCTCTCGGGACAGAGATACACAGTGCAGGTCTCCTCTGGGACAGAGATACACAGTGCAGGGGTCTCCTCTGGACAGAGATACACATGCAGGTCTCCTCTAGGACAGAGACACCAGTGCAGCTGTCCCCTCAGGACAGAGATACACAGGGCAGGTCTCCCTCTAGGAACGAGACACACAGTATCAGGTCTCCTCTAGGACCGAGATACCAGTGCAGTCTCCTCTAGGACAGAGATACACAGTGCGGTCTCCTCTGAGGACAGAGATACACAGTGCAGGTCTCCTCTAGACAGGTACACAGTGCAGGTCTCCTCTAGACAGACCACAAGTGCAGGGTCTCCTCTAGGACAGGAACACAGTGCGGGTCTCCTCTGGGACAGAATACACAGTACAGTCTCCTCTAGGACAGAGGTACACAGTGCAGGGTCTCCTCTAGGACATAGGTACACAGTGGCAGGTCTCTCCTAGACAGAGACACACAGTGGCAGGTCTCCTCTGGTACAGAGATACACAGTGAAGGTCTCCTCTAGGACAGAGGATACACAGTGCAGGTCTCCTCTGGACAGAGATACAATGCAGTTCTCCTCTATTCAGATACAATGGCAGGTCTCCTCTGGTACACAGAGTAACAAGTGCAGTGTTTCAGGGTCACAGAGTCTCCCTCTTAGGACAGAGACACAAGTGCAGGTTCTCCTCTGGGACAGAGATACACCGTGCTCTCACTCGACGAGTACACATGCGTCTCCTCTAGGACATAGGACACAGTGCAGGTCTCCTCTAGGACAGAGAACACAAGTGCAGGTCTCCTCTGGGACAGAGATACACAGTGCAGGTTCCTCGACAGAGATACACAGTGCAGGGTTCCTCTAGGACAGAGATACAAAGTGCAGGTCTCCTCTATGACATAGGACACATTGCAGTCTCACTCCTAGACAAGACAAAGTGCAGCGTCTCCTCTATCGTCGAACCAGACAGAGATACACACGTGCAGGTCTCCTCTAGGACATAGGTACACAGTGCAGGTCTCCTCTAGGACAGAGACACACAGTGCAGGTCTCCTCTGGGACAGAGATACACAGTGCAGGTCTCCTCTGGGACAGAGATACACAGTGCAGGTCTCCTCTAGGACAAGACACATGCAGGTCTCCTCTGGGACAGATATTGACACACTTACAGTCTCCTCTAGGACAGAGACACAGTGCCTAGACGTCTCCCTCTAGGACGTATAGATACAGCCGTGCAGTGTCTCCTCTAGGACAGTAAATACAACACAGTGCAGGTCTCCTCTAGCACGAGATACACAGGCAGGAGTCCTCCTTGACAGAGATACACAGTGCAGTCGTCTCCTCTGAGGACCAGAGATACAAAGTACAGGTCTCCTCTAGGACAGAGATACACAGTGCAGGTCTCCTCTAGACAGAGATACACAGTGGCAGTGTCTCCTCTAGGACAGAGATAACAGTTCAGGTCTCCTCTAGGACAGAGATCACATCAACGGTCTCCTCTAGGAACAGAGATACACAGTGCAGGTCTCTCTGGGACAGAGATACACAGTGCAGGTCTCCTCTAGGACAGAGATACAACAGTGCAGGTCTCCTCTAGACGAGATACAAAGTGGCAGTTCTCCTCTAGACAGAGATACAAGTGCAGGTCCCCTAGGCAGAGACCACAGTGCATGTCTCCTCTGGGACAGAGATACACAGTGCAGGTCTTCCTCTGGGACAGAGATACACAGTGCAGGTCTCCTCTAGGACAGAGATACACAGTGCAGGTCTCCTACTAGACAGAGATACACAGTGCAGGTCTCCTCTAGGTACGAGATACACAGTGCAGGTCTCCTCTGGGACAGAGATACACAGTGCAGGTCTCCCTCTAGGGACAGAGATACACAAGTGCAGGTCTCTCTGGACAGAGATAACAGTGCAGGTCTCCTCTGGATACAGAGATACCAGTGCAGGTCTCCTCTAGGACAGATACACAGTGGCAGGTCTCCTCTAGGACAGAGATACAAAGTGCCTGGTCTCCTCCTCAGACAGAGATACACAGTGCAGGTCTCCTCTAGGACAGATACAAAGTGCCGTCTCCTCTAGGACAGAGATACAATGCAGGTCTCCTCTGGGACAAGATACAAAGTGCCATCTCTCCCTAGGACAGAGATACACAGTGCAAGTCTCCTCTAGGACAGAGATACAAAGTTGGCCCCCGAGATCCCTTCCTCATGCAGGACAGAGATACACAAGTTGGCCGGTCTCCTCTGGTCTCTGGGACAGAGATACACAGTGCAGGTCTCCTCTAGGAGACTAGGATACAAAGTGCCGGTCTCCTCTGGGACAGAAGATACACAGTGCAGGTCTCCTCATGAAGATACAAAGTGCCGTCTCCTCTAGACAGAGATACACAGTGCAGGTCTCCTCTGGGACAGAGATACAACAGGCAGGTCTCCTCTAGGAACAGAGATACATAGATGCCGGTCTCCTCTAGACAGAGATACACATGCAGGTCTCTCTGCGGACATGAGAAACACAGTGCAGGTCTCCTCTGGGACGATAGATACACCGGACACAGATAAACGTGCGGTCTCCTCTAGGACAGAGATACAAAGTGCAGGTCTCCTCTAGACAGAGACACACAGTGCAGGTCTCCTCTGGGACGCGACACACCGTGCAGGTCTCCTCCAGACAGAGGTACACAGTGCAGGTCTCCTCCGACAGAAGATAACACAGTGCAGGTCTCCTCTAGGACAGAGATACAAAGTGCAGGTCTCCTTCCCTAGACAGAGATACACAGTGCAGGTCTCCTCTGGGAGACGAGTACACATGCAGTCTCCTCTAGGAACAGAGATACACAGTGCAGGTCTCCTCTAGGACAGAGATCACAGTCGGTCCCTTGACAAGAACACGTGCAGGTCTCCTCTGGGGACAGATACACAGTGGGTCTCCTCTGGACAGAGATACCAGTGCAGGTCTCCTCTAGACAGAGTCAGCAGTGCGGTCTCCTCTGGTACAGAGATACAAGTGCAGGTCTCCTCTAGGACAGACGATACAAAGTGCAGGTCTCCTCTAGGACAGAGAGACAAAGTGCCGGTCTCCCTCTAGGACAGAGATACAAAGTGCCGGTCTCCTCCGTGGACAGAGATACACCAGTGCAGGTCTCACTCTGGGACAGAGATACACAGTGCAGGTCTCCTCTGGGACAGAGATACACAGTGCAGGTCTCCTCCGGGACAGAGATACAAGTGCAGTCTCCTCAGGCAGAGATCACAGTCGGTCTCTCTGGGCCAGAGATACACAGTAGGTCTCTTCTGGGACAGAGTACACAGTGCAGGTCTCTTCTGGGACAGAGGTTACACAGTGCAGGTCTCCTCTAGGACAGAGATACACAGCAGGCGGTCTCTTCTAGGACAGAGATACACATGCAGGTCTCCTCTAGGAACAGAGAGAACACAGTGCAGGTCTCCTCTAGGACAGAGATACACAGTGCAGGTATCCTCTAGGACAGAACACACAGTGCAGGTCTCCTCTAGGACAGAGATACACAGGGCAGGTCTCCTCTAGGACAGAGACACACAGTGCAGGTCTCCTCTGGGACAGAGATACAAAGTACGTCTCTACTCACAAGTTCATAATGCAATTCTCCATTTAATGTGGCAGCCAAGAACCACGGAGGAACAATGTGTCAGGTCCCATATGGACTTTTAATCAGGACCTGAAACGCAGTTCTTCCTCTGTTCTTGGCTGTCATAATAAATCAAGAATTGCATTGTGAACTTGTGAGTAGAGATGTACAGAGCGTCACACACACAGCACTGGCGATCGATAAGACACACCAGCATGCACGTCACACACACAGCATGGCACAGTCACACACACAGCATGGCACAGTCACACACACACACACACACACACAGCATGGCACAGTCACACACACACACACACAGCATGGTAGTCACACACACACACAGCATGGTAGTCACACACACACACAGCATGGCACAGAGAGAGACACACACACAGCATGGCACAGTCACACACACACACAGCATGGCACAGTTCAGTCCACACACAACACATGGCACAGTCACACACAAGCATGGCACAGAGAGACACACACACACAGCATGGCACAGTCACACACACAGCATGGCACAGTCACACACACAGCATGGCACAGTCACACCACACCAACAGGCACAGCACACCACAGCATTCACACACTCATGGCACAGTCCACACACACACACCAGCATGGCACGTCACACACACACAGCATGGCCCAGTCACACACACACAGCATGGCACATCACACACACAGCATGGAACAGAGATCACACACACACGCATGGCACAAGAGTCACAACAACACACCACACACAACACACACACACACACCATCACCACACACACACACACACCACACCACAGCAGCACCAACATTCAACACACAGCTGGCACAGATCACAACAGCTGCACAGAAGCACACCACACACACCACATGCACAGAGAGACACACCACATGCACCACGCATGGCACAGGCACACACACAGCATGGCACATCACACACACCAGCATGCACAGTCACACACACACGCATGGCCACAGTCACACACACAGCATGGCACAGTCACACACACACAGCATGGCACAGTCACACACACACAGCATGGCACAGTCACACACACACAGCATGGCACAGTCACACACACACAGCATGGCACAGTCACACACACACACAGCATGGCACACTCACACACACAGCATGGCACACTCACACACACAGAATGGCACAGAGTCACACACACACAAAAGACAAAAGAACAGGGCGCACAACGCACATAGTGTAGTAAAGTATTAAAAGTGACTTTATGTTAAAAGTAAATAGTTCTGCGTACATCAAGATAAATTACACAAGCAGTTTTATAAGGTTTACCACACCAGAGATGACCATGAGCGACACCCTTGGTGAATCTCAGCATGGGGTGTCTGCAGTTCGTCTCGTCTGCTCTTACAGTACTCTCCGTCTTGGGGTGGTAGGTGATAAGTCCCAGATGGAAAACCCCAGAGCACACGCGCACGAGCGGGTAAAGAACCCAGGAATCAATGTCCATGGGTTAGCACGCCGTTTGCCCCACTCCTCGTCGGGCGCTCGGCATGACGTCACGAGTCGCTCCTTGACTTCCGCAAAGCTTCTCCTGGAACGCACAGCGTGCGTGTCGTTCTGGATGTTCCCAGCAGCGGGGGAGTAGTGTAGCGCTATGAAGCGCTTACTGACATGCTCAAAACCACATATAAAGGGGGAATGCATAGACCCTTGAAAAGGTGTCTATGCTCTTCCCCCTTTTATATGTGGTTTTGAGCACTGTCAGTAAGCTGCTTCCATAGCGCTACACTACCCCCGCTGCTGGAACATCCAGAACGACACACAGCTTGTCGCTCCCGGAGAAGCTTTGCGGAAGTCAAGGATGCGACTCGTGACGTCATCGCCGAGCGCCCGACGAGGAGTGGTGGCAAACGGCGTGCTAACCCTATGGACATTGATTCCTGCGGCTTCTTTACCCGCTCGTGAGCCGTGTGCTCTGGGTTTTTTTCCATCTGGGACTTATCCACCTACCACCCCAAGACGGAGAGTACTGTAAAGAGCAGACGAGACGACTGCAGATACATCCCATGCTGAGATTCATCCAAGGGTGTCGCTCATGGTCATCTCCTGGTGTGGTAAACCTATATACCAACTGCTTGTGTAATTTATCTTGATGTACGCAGAACTATTTACTTTTAACCATAAAGTCACTTTTTAATACTTTACTACACTATGTGCGTTGTGCGCCCTGTTCTTTTGTCTTTTGTATAGTTCCTGGGGTGTCGAGCCACCCCCAAGAAAGGCTGCAGACCCACGTTTAGTGTCAGATCCACCTCTAAGGTTTACAATATTGTTTCATAATCACGGTGCACTGTTCACTATTTGTTGTTTACTAGATATTAGCTGCGCACTATCACCTATTTTTTATTGTTGTCACACACACACAGCATCGCACAGTCGCACACACACAGCATGGCACAGACACACACACAGCATGGCACAGACACACACAGCATGGCACAGAGTCACACACACAGCATGGCACAGACACACACAGCATCGCACAGTCACACACACACAGCATGGCACAGACACACACAGCATGGCACAGAGTCACACACACAGCATGGCACAGACACACACAGCATGGCACAGAGTCACACACAGCATGGCACAGAGTCACACACAGCATGGCACAGAGTCACACACACACAGCATCGCACTCCGGAGTGAGTGGCACGGTATACGACGACCCCTTCCCTGGGCACTCACCAGACTTGGGTGGGTATCTGTAGACGGAATTGGATGGGATATCCACCTCCTCCACCCCCGCGTGCTGCCGGCTCATGAGCGCCCCCATCCTGCGGGGAAAGGCTCCCCTCACCACCAATCGCGTCCCGACACCCCTAACGGTGACCTGCCATCCCGACAGACCTGTCACTGCTGCACCACCTGTCACCCACTGACCCAAAAAGATCACGTCACCTCTTGACTTTGAACCTGTCACCTGCCACCCCTATACTGTCACCCCTAAACAGTCTAGTATGAGAGAATAAAATACGGCGCTTCTATCTAAATCTAACAATAATTCTAATAGTAATGCAGCTCTAACCCCCCAAAAAACAACGACCTCTGGGTTCTGATAGATAATGTAGATAAATAGGGGAGCGCTATCAACTTAAATATAAACTCTATAGTCACCTGAATTGGCACCCCTATACTGTCACCTGAACCTGCCACCCCTATACTGTCTATAGTTTAATTTTAAATTGATAGCGCTCCCCTATTTTTCAACATTACCCCTAGACTGTCACCTCAAGACGGAGAGTACTGTAAAGAGCAGACGAGACGACTGCAGATCCACCCCATGCTGAGATTCATCCAATGGTGTCGCTCATGGTCATCTCCTGGTGTGGTAAATCTTTATACCAACTGCTTGTGTAATTTATCTTGATGTACGCAGAACTATTTACTTTTAATCATAAAGTCACTTTTTAATACTTTACTACACTATGTGTGTTGTGCGCCCTGTTCTTTTGTCTTTTGTACTGTTTCAGGGCAATAGAATAACAAATGTGAACAAAGTGTATTTGTTTAAATAAGACTATACATACAATTCTGCGTAAAAGTAAAGTTTCTATGCTGACTGAAATAGCTTTATGTATATCATATATGATTATCTTTATATTGTCAGTTATTATACTGTAGGTGCATTTATTTTAGATTTTCTTAAGGACCATATTTAATAAGAAGTTCTAAAGTGTAAAGCACCTTACGTCCCATGTTAGTGAATGCTTAGCCCTTACAGCTTCCCACTGCCTAGTAATTAGTAAATATGTCCCAAAATACTCTGAAGTTCCTAATATTAACATAACTAAATACTTGTTTTCAACATTTATTTCAGAGCATTTGTAAACTATTTGCTGTATTTATTGAAAGAAAAATGTTTAATGAACTAGAGTTTCTAACATCTAGATAAAAAGAGAACTTACATATTGTATTATGTATAAAGTGTGAAAAAGTACTGGTAAACAAAAAACCTTTATAAAGGCTATGTATACTTTTAAATGCACATTTCTAAGCAGTGATAATGTGTAAATACAACACAGGCATATTTTAAAGCTATATTGTCATGTAGACCAGGTCTTTTAACACATTTATATTTTAAGGATCATTCGATAGGCAAGACAAGGCAGTGAAATAAAATGGGGTTTATTTGGATAAAACCTCGGAAATACAACAAAACACAAAATACAGGAATATACACACTTTCTGGGGTCTGCGGGTTTAGATTTAGCCTTTCCTAGGTGCAGGGCACCTGCTTGCCAGGGCTTAGTGCAAGAAAAGGTAAGCGCAAACCCAATAATAAATCACAAATAAAATAATCACAAAAAAAAAATGTTGATATCACCAAGAGGAGATGCTGCTGGTGTGAGGAAGTTCTCAATCCCTCAATAGGCAACAGGAGGAGTACACAGAGTGCAAGAACTCCTCTCGTGGGTGAATGGTAGTTCACAGGAATCAGATCAACATGTATTAAAAGAAAAGAGAAAAAATCATGGTACAATACAGTTTAAACAAAAAGTCCTTAGAGCAGTGAGCTCCAGTACACTCACATGCTCCACGATCATAAAAGGCAGTGTAATCAACTCAGGGTTAGGAGCAACGCCGATAAAACAGCAAATACAGCTACACACGAATCCTCTGGGTAGGATCAGTCTCATCCGCTTACGAACAGCATCTGACGTCACGGGACTTCCTCGGCTCTCCTCCAATGGTAAGGGCTACGGAGTCAGCGTCAGCGCTAAGGTCTTTACAGCGGGAGAACAGCTGGTTCACAGATAACGGCAAGAGGCTCCACACAGCTCACGAATCACTGCGCAATTGCAAATAACCCTACGCATTTCATCTGGGTATTCAGACTTCTTCAGGGGTGTATGGATACAGGTAGAAGAGGGGGTAGGGAGTGATCACAAAATCATACTAATTGAGTGAATAATGAACTAAATATAGATTGGTAATCGTGGGGTGGGTGCAAACAGTGAGCTGAAAGTGAATCAGAAAAAAAGGAGTACAAAATGATTGGACTCCTGAAAGAATTCACTTAACTGCACAACACTAATTAAAATATATCTTTAATAGAATTACTTAAAACATATATTACCAAGTGAATGTGTAACAAAAATTTAAAAAGAAATGAAATCACAAATAACCTGCACCTGAGTCACCAGTATTTATTAATGGAAAACCACAACTACAATTAATAATAGTAGGGTGTATGGGACATATGGTGCATATAGTCAGGGTAAAAACCCTCTGGATCTGTGGCAAACCAAATGGTAGATAGATGGTAACAGCAGTGAGGAGAATGATGTAATAAAACAAATAAAATATAGAGTCCACCTATTGTAAATATGTGCTATTCAGAACCCCCCCCAAAATATTACAGGGAGTGAACATCATACGTGCAGCCACCATTGACTAACACCCACGGTGCAGCTGGTGTGACTGTGAAATATATCCATAGCACACAGGCTATAGTAAGCAACAAACAGCTAGGAAGATAGTGGATATCCTCATTAACTAAATGTCACTAAACCAAATAAAGTAGTGACATATAGGTACTGCCAACAGAGCTAGATGACTACAAACACTGTGTTAAAACAGCTCCAAGTAGGAGACTGACAACATTGCGCGTCCTATGCGCGTTTCCCTCCAGCTATGGAGCTTCATCAGGGAATGTATGGATACAGCATTAAATAGTCCCCAAAAGGGGAGGGGAAAGGGCGGGTACATCAGCATCATAGCACAGGCCATGCCCACAAAGTTGGAGTATAAACATACAATTAGCAGCCAATGTAAAATGGACACACATTTATATAATAATAAATGTACATAA
>WSYH01011667.1:0-20421 GCA_036426205.1 Ascaphus truei
GCACTCTAAACCTATATAGTATTTAATTATGGACATAAAGGGTTGTCTAACAATTAGTGCTGTCAGAATCACAGTAGAAGTCAAAAACAATAACATTTTATTACGTCTTAATTGACTTTAGAAACACAGATGCAGTATTAAAAATCCCCATATAAACATGGCTATACTGGATATTGATACCAAATAAGTATTGGAGATCAAGCTATAATTTTTTCAATATCCAGTCATCCGTCATCCAGATCTATAAAGTCGCTTAGACGAAACGCGTCAGAGAATTGTTCTGTCTTTTTAATCAGGGCTTATATGCCGCATTAAAGTCTTTTTGTTGCACGCTGCCGCCAGCCTGATACTTTGTTCTGCAGTGCTCCAAGCCCCCCTTTTTTTACTTATCCAGACCTATAGGTATATAGTATGAAAACTGCTGAGAGGGCTTATGTTTGTATCAAAGACAGCTACTCCTGTATAAGTGATACATTCACAAACAATGTTGCAACAGGTGCTATCTAGGATCCCCTTTAACAAGGGTGTAGCTAGCCTTTAATTGGCTCTTTTGTTTGTAAAGAGAGATCCAGCAACGTGTCTTTATATAGGTAGTTGGAACATTGTATATACTCAGAATGTTATGTGATACAAATGTCTGCCCGTATAGTCATACACATGTAGCAGTAGAGTGGTTTTTATGTATCATAGAGCCCAAAAATCTTGATTGCTGGCTGTATGTATTAACCACTAGCAGTATCTGTTTCCACTGCTATTGCAAAGGACACCGCCGTGATATATACGCTACCGGAAATTAGATCCTCTATTCAAAACATCACATAGATAGTACTGTGTAACGATAAACGGGTAATGTCATAAGCCAACATAATAATTCACAGATGTACCCAGAGTCTGCAGCAAACAGTTTAGAGTGTTGCAGATAATAAATCGTTTCTGGTGTGTATCAAGCACTAGTAGTATATGTTGCCACTGTTGTTGCAAAAAATATATATACAGTAGCTGTGATATGCACACTGCCGGAGTATAATATACCCCATTGACTTATTATATCACATTGATTATGCAGTTTTACAATAACCAGGTAATGACATGCGCCAAACAGCATAAGCCACAGATGTACTCAGAGTCTGCAACGATAAGTATTAAGTTGCAGATAGTAAATAAGCCGCTGCACAATACAAGCCTGCTCATCTGCTAGTGTCCGGATGCTGCCACTGAGTGTGACGTCACCGCCGTGACGCACTACGTTCCCCGACGTACGTTTCACGTGTTACACACGCTTCATCAGGGGGAGGAGGGATAGGAATATGATCCTAACGGTGAGTCTTAAATACACCTTTTGGGTACATCCCCCTATCAAAATAGGCAGAGTCTGACCCAAAAGGGGCTGTCCGGTCCATGAGGAGAGTGGAACCTGAACAGTAACAGTGTCCCTTTACAAACAAAAGAGCCAATTAAAGGCTAGCTACACCCTTGTTAAAGGGGATCCTAGACAGCACCTGTTGCAACATTGTTTGTGAATGTATCACTTATACAGGAGTAGCTGTCTTTGATACAAACATAAGCCCTCTCAGCAGTTTTCATACTATATACCTATAGGTCTGGATGACTGGATATTGAAAAAATTATAGCTTGATCTCCAGTACTTATTTGGTATCAATATCCACTATAGCCACGTTTATATGGGGATTTTTAATACTGCATCTGTGTTTTTAAAGTCAATTAAGACGTAATAAAATTGTATTGTTTTTGACTTCTACGGTGATTCTGACAGCACTAATTGTTGGATCTTTTACCTTGTCTGGTACATTAGTAACAAGTATCTGAGAGGTGCTTAAACACACACCTATCGCGTACCAGTCCCTTCCCGCTTTTCAACAGAGGAAGAGGTGCGTTGAACCCACTGTATCGTGGCCAGGTGCAAGATAAGTAAGCCTACAACCCGGGCATCATGACGTTAAAGATAGCACCCCCCCACTTGACTATCTGTAGGATACCTTTATTTGTTACATGTTCCAAGGGCATGAGATGTGACTGACCATCAAGGTATCACGCAGAAGGGCAACCCTGCAGCTATGCCCCAGGGATTGGCTTGAAAGACAGCACCCCCCGCGATGGGACGTCGGGTGGCACTTGTGCTCAAATTATATGTGCTCGATCCACATTGGGATGGAATCTCACTGGAGGATTACTTAGAAACAGCACCCCCATGGAACGTATTCCCCTGCGTTGGGGGGAAGATGTGCCTTGTGGACATCTTGCCGGTGTGTGGGCTGCTTGAAAAATAGCACCACCCAACGAGATTATGTCGTCACAATCATGAGAAGGATGACTGGAGTCTGGAAAAAAAACTGCACCGGATTTCCCTGCCCACATCACGAAGGCCAAACGTATGTTAAATTGTAAACTGTAAGCTCTCCAACTGTCTAAATATCTAGAAAGGGGAATACGATTGGCACCAAAGTCCCATAGCCGCACCCTTCTAAATCCAAACTGGGACTCCTTATTTACACCGCAGGGATGATTGGTTGGTTGGGTGGCCGAAATTGACTCCGCCAAGCCACAGATCCACTTGTTATCGAGCACCAGAATCATACTCTTAATGATCTCTCCACGCCAGCCGCATGCTCCCAGCATCGTCCTTCGTGGGAGTACTACAGGAACCCAGGCTGGACTCAGGGCATAGTCCCTTGGCACGCAGGTTACCTTCCACAGCGTGTGATTTCCACCAGCCTGGCAGAGCTACAAGAAAAAGGGGGGACACTTACCCCATTTCCATGCCGTCGCATGAGAGTCCAATCCTTCTCTTTATCTTTACCCTGGCGATTCGTGGGACCCCAGCCGCCCAACATGAAGGCCCTGCTGGACGCTCTCAAAATGACTTTCATCCAGTGACTGTGTTCCCCTCTGTTAGGTGGACCTCGTCCATCGATCCCATTTCCAGCGTAAGGTTGGCGAGGTGCGTCCATCATAGGGTACCGGGACGTTGCCTCCCATCGCTCCCGAAGTGATGGTCTCTCCGCTGATCGCACCTCGATAACTCACCCTGGATTGTGGTTGATTCAAAGACTCTGAGCCGGGCTATTTGGTGATGGTGGGATTGCTGCAAGTCCTGTGAGCTCCAATCCCCCTTCCCTTTAAAGCAGCAAAAAACATTGGATGTGAAAATTACAACTTTCGCCTCACAACACCATAGCATGTCTATAACACTCCAGGATGGCCCCTCCACATCGCCAAAGGAAAACAAACACGAAGTGAGAAAATTGTACTGGCAGCAGAAAGGGTGGCGGATGCATAGCAGCGGCTAGCTCGGCTGCGGGTCGGACTCCGACAGGGAGGGGGACCCGGCCCAAGTCCAGTAACAATTGCCCAGTTGAGCTGAATTTGACTTTGACCGCCTCTATACACTAAGTTCCATGTTCATAAGAATCAGGAACTCCGCAGAAGGTCGGGTAGGGAGCGGTCTGGGGCTCCTTGAGAAAAATGGTGTGCTGCGCATAAAACAACACAAAAATATGATAAGAGATCAACTACTCCAGTCCCAAATCAACGAAACTGGCAGATCGCCAAGGGTCACGCGGTGAACCGGGATTGCCGCAATACCATTTGATCCGTGGGCATCCTGAGAGGTAGAAGGAATTGGAATGCTTTGTCCTGATGGTCCACGTCCCTGCCTCCCGGAAGGCCAGAATCGAGCTTATATGGAGCGTGCCACTGGGCGGTACGTAGGAGCAGCTGTGCGTCGTGAAATCACCCATAGATGTATATTGTTCGCCTGCACTATTTTAAGGCACAGGGAAAGCGGTGTTTCAGAAACGCGCTCGGTAGACCTCCTGTAAGTTTTGAAAAAAAAATGCTGCCCTGCAAATCGTCAAAGATCTGTCCCCGCCTCACCCTCGCCAAGAAGCCGCAAGTTACCAGCCAGTAAGCGGATCTGATATGAGGGGTCATCAGGTAAAGAGGTGGACCTTCCTCCGTTCGGCCTGAGTCATTTAGACGGGAGGCCCACTCCATCTCGTAAATTGGAGAGTGAAACCCTTCCTCCAAAATCTTGGGATCATAGGTGGCCCATCCCAAGTCTCCTGCCGCTATCCGTCCCCAGAAGAGGAATGGGCAACGTCGCGGGGGCGCAAGAGAAAAACCGGACACGTAACGCGGACTCGAATAGAATGAAAGCTGCCGAAACCCAGTTTTTGAGATTTGGCAGTCCCTGAATGTTCCCTAGTGGTTTCTTTTTTGCCAAGTATCGAATGAAAGTTTCTCATCCCCACCCCCCCCCCGCATGTACCAACGAAGGTTCTCCCCCACACACCCCAGGGAGTAGTAAGAAACCTGAGGGCGCCTCTCCAGCTGCTCCTGGGGCTGCAGAGAAAGCCGCTCAAATATTGCGAGAACAGCATCAGGTGGAAAAAGGGTTCCACCTTCTATTCCCCCCACACGATAGGTCTATCAGCGTATAACTACCTCTTTGTGTCTAACAGATGGTTTTCTCAGATCCCCATAACGGTATCCATGATATTTTCTGGTCGGCATCATGCGCTATCTGAGCTGCGGTCTATGACTATAGTACCGCGACCCGCTCGTCTCGGCCATGACCCACTCAGGTCCAGGATCGGGACCTGGTGGTCCGAGTGGGTGGAGGTTCTAGGGACCTAGGGGCAAAATAATTTAATTCTGGTTGCCCTAGAACTGGTAGATTCCTCCACGCCACTTAACGTTGAACAAAAAAAAATTACTAACATGTGATCAAGCTCTTTTTCGAAACAAGTACACCCTTTGCGTTGTTTTTTTGCGTTTGGACGTGCAGCCACTCTTCCTGAAAGCACGTCGAGGACTCTCCATGAGTCATGAGCCCATTACTTCAATGGAAACCGCCGCTCCTCTCTCAGACGCCCATCTGCTGGTCTTCGAGTGAAACAGGTCCAAAAACAGCAAGATCCGCCTTGAATACTGCGGAGCTCTAATGGCGGCCTATGGACTCTGCAAAACCTGGGCCTTGAAAAGGCGAAAATTACACAAGGCTAATATAATCACTGAATCACTATTACACCTTGCACTGCCGGTATGGTATCCCGTGTATTGTTGTGATGCACTAGAACACGATATAACCAATCTCACAATAAGCATGGGACAGGGAATAAACTTTACATGTTATAACAAGGGTTAATCACCATTTCTGGACGCCCCCATAATTAACCCCTGTCTCCCTGGTGAGTTCAGGGGATGGACCAATGGGTGCAACCCCTTTAATTACCGGGCCCCCTTTTCTCCCTCTACCCACACTCCCCTTCTTATGGTGTGTCCGTGGCCCACCGTCCCTAACGTGGAGTGGGGCACTGCTGCACCATGAATGAATTCCTCAGAGGATATTCCTGGCGTGAAAGTACAATCACTCCATTGCGGTTTCATTCACTGCCCTTTTTGGTGCTGGGTGGTAAATTCAAATTCTTGTAATAGCTAAGCGTCCATCTCAGTCAACTTGGGCATTTTCCCCCTGACAACCCGTCGCACACTCAGGGGTTGTGGGTCTGTTGATACCGTGAGACCCCTCCAATACATAGGGCCTGAGCTTTTTGAGTGCCCCACAATTTGCCAAGCATCTCCTTCTCAATTGGTGGCATATGCCACCCCTGGGGAAACGTTTGCGACGAGATACACACACAGATTCTCCAACCATCGGTCCCACACCCTCCAATACACACTACATCTTCCAATACCAAATTCTGAGGCTCCAGTCTGATGAGAAAATGGCCTTGTGTATAGTCGGTGGGCAGCCAGTGGGGCTCCATCAAGCGAATTTTTCATTGCCTGAAAGCATTTCACAGGCAGAGTCCAGGTAATAGCACAGGCACGTTGCCTTCTTAGTCGATCACTCAGGGGTTTGGCACACGAGCGTCTGTTTGTGGTACATTTCCTATATAACCCTGCGGTGTCCCACAACCATACCTGTTTCTTGTTGTTTGGAACAGGGTCCACTGAACTTCGCTACTGGCTTCTCTACCGTGGCTTGGCTCTGGTTGAGTGCCCTCCACCACCCCTGTGCCCTAAGTAAGGACCTCTGCTCATTCTCCCTACCAATACACTTAGTGGGTGTTACGGTAACCCACCCCCTGATCCCCTCCAGCACCGCAGCGTAATATCCTATGTGTGGACTCGCCCCAGGTAATTACCTAATACAAATCCAATGTCATCTAATTAACCCTGGCACTAGCTCTGCTCCCTTCCCTAGTAACCTATTGACCAGGTGGCTTGAAATAAGGTAGCCGGGGCATATCTTAAACCCAAATTGCATCACCAAACAACTCATGAGAGGCCACTTGGGTGATGATGCTAGAGTTCTTCCTATCTGCCAGGGTCAGTGGATTTGCATACCTTGTGGCTCAAATCCGGTTGGTCAGATATCTTTGCCCCCGTGAGTTTTCCAAAACCATCCATGTCGGGGCCTGGGTATCGCATATGACAGCCGTCCCAGATTTAGGCAACCGGTAGTCCACACAAACCGGGTGGTCTTGACTAGGACTACCGGACTTGCCCAAGGGCTCTGGACGAGTATTACACCCTAGTGTCAGCATCTCCGTCTTCCTCCCCTCTCTCCAGCTTTTCCTGTGACTTCTGATGACGCTCTATAAGCAGCTTGCATCGATGCTGCAGGCCCCTGTGTGCCCTGGGTGATTGTTTGGTTGAGGTGTTGGTCCTCTGGCTATGTCAGTCGAAGAGGGCGCGAAACTGATCTAAGCATGTGTCCCTGGCTTCTCCCTATGCTGCCTGCACTCAACTGTGCCCCCTATCTCTACCTGCTCCACAGTGTTTACCCGCCTATCCTTCCCTAGAGTCATCCATAGCATTGCTATCGCACGGATTCCTCCAGCGTGTGCGCATACAAATGTCCATGCACTGCTCCCTAACTGTGCTCTGGTACTCTTTCAACCATGTTTAATGTGAGGTGTCTTATGCGTTCTCTCAGACTGTAACCTGAATACAACTAGTTGCACACTCATTCATTTTTCGGATAACCGAGTACTGGTCCCCGCCAGAGCAGCCATCAGCTTTGTTCTCTAGTGGGTTTTGAGAACAAGCCCCTGCACATCCGGGATGATTCTCTGCTACGGTCATGCTGGTCATACCGATTGCTTCTCTTGTCGGACTCTAGAGCTGATTGGTCCCCCTGAGCACCCCCATGAACAATCTCTAACCGTCTTCGAATCTCTACACAATACTGATCACTGAACGCATCATTAGCAGGGCCTCCCTTCCCTATCCCTCACGAGATAGAGTCAGAGTTCACGTACCCTTGCGCGTCCATATAGTATCTCGAATGGGGAGACAGTCCTGTGTGTCTTGCGGATATCGTAGGACAACATAAACTCGAGGGGCAACCTAACAGCGGCTGTAATGAATCTCCCAGCTCTTTCCCCTCCGCCTCTCTAAAGGTCCGAAGCATCTGCTTTCAGGTACCGTTACCCTCTCACATAATCCGTTTGTCTGTGATGGTAAGGGGTATGCTCTGGCCGATGATGATTAGTGGTTCTTGTCCCCATCCTCCCAGCCATACACTTACCAGTTCCACCTATCATAACTGGACCCTTATCTTGGTTAGGATTTCCCTAGGAACCTACCCTATGCAAAAATGTCAGCAAGCTGCTGCCACTGTCTTGGCACGTTATGGTCCAGCGCTCCCACTCAAGGCCACAGCTCTAAAACCGGTCGGCGGTTCAAAATCCACCCCCGTGAAATGTAGCGCTCCTCCCTACTGCCTAGGAATCATAATGTTCCTACATCAGGTCCACATCGCTCACCTCCTGGAAGGGTTTCCCCTATTATATCTGTAGGTGGCTCAGGGTGCCTGCACACTGTCGCCCCGCCTTAACCCCCTCCGCTGGCAGGCATCACGAGAGCGTGCAGAAATTGCTCGCAATCCCGTGATGCCCCCGGCCCAGTAGTAACGCTGAATAAACCGGGCTCGCTTCTGGTGACCCCGAGTCCCGCCTAACTGAATAGAGTGACACCCATTTACCAATTGTGTCTTTACCCACTCTGGGCAACTACTAGCTTCTCTTACCGGTCACCCCGTCTCTAATCCCCGGTGTTCCCTCCTCCTCTAATACAATTCCCTATGCCATGGCATGCTCATTGCCTTCCCCTGCCTGAGATCGGACGCCCGTAAGTCTCACGCCGGCCAGGTAGGGGTCTGTCTTCACTGCCTCCATAAACACGGGCTTCTAGTCTGGCCCACCCCCCAGGGTCATTCTTGTCCGCGAGAATGGGGAAGTGTGAGGGAAATAAGTCAGTCTGTGTGTTCAACTCATCCAATCTTGGCTTACCTACCCCCCGGTCTCCTCTGTCTGCTCCCTCCGCTAAAACATTGTTCCCAAAGGCTGGGTGGACTGGCCCTCCGCCATTGCCCGCTGTCTCTGGCTTCCGGGTAACCACCGGACCCACTGCAGCGGTTGCTTGGCACCCTGCCATAGGTGCGGTCACTCGATTCCCCAGATCGTTGCCCAGAGAAGTACATCGGCTTCCAAACCGGGTAAACCCCCACCTCCCGCAACACCCCTGTGCCCTCCCCCCCAATCAAAAAGATTCTGGCCACTGCAGAAATGTGGCTCTTCCATCGGCCACATGATCTGCATCCCAGGGCCTGGGAGCACAATTCCCGTCGGCCGGACCATCAGGTCGGACCAGGTCACTGCAGCTCCTGTATCCAAAAACGCTGTTGTCCGTCACACGACTGTGACGCGGGGTGAGATGTCTGCTCGCTACCGTCGTCTGCTTGCTAATCCCGCTGAGATGTCCTCTGCTCCTGGCTGTTGGGCACCACGCTGAAACCGGGATGGTGTGACATTTGGCAACTCGCCTGGAGTTTTCCATACGGTCCTGAACGTTTCTTTGGGTGGAAGCCACCCTCACGCGGCTACCTGGCTTCGCAGCGGGGTGCGTTGCCCCCCAAGTGTGTCCGCTGGAACGCAGTGTGTTCCGGCAATCGGTTCTGAGGTGACCATTGCTTTACAGTTTGTGCACGGCGGCTCTGTGCCGGAGGTTCCTCCGCGTCTGTGGACTGCTTGACCGCAGCAGCGGCTCATGATCCATTGGGGGTATTAGCAGATTTCTTGATTTCTTGGCCGGCACCCTGTCGCTTGCCGCCGCAAGCTTTGGCTTGGTGCCTTGTGGGCATCAGGGATCGGCTGGCCACAACTCATCTGCTGCCCTTGCCGCCCGTCCGGATTCTTGGCTTTTTGGCATACCACCCAAGCCCTCACCCGCCGGCGGCCACTGCTCCTGAGCTTCCACTGAAGAAAATTAATCCACGGCGTTGGTAAAGTCCCTGGCCTCATAGCCCTCCACCAGCAGATTCCCGTTATAAACCATGCGGTCACTAAAGTGACTGGACTCCATAGGTCTGCCTCTCCTCCAGCCGGAATTACCCCGGTAAGCTCAGGTAGTAACCGTGCTGAAAGTGCAACTAGTTTCTTTAGGTGGTCAATACCTCAGCATAATACTTCTCTCTGGAGCGCCATCATCAGCTGTTCTTAGCCACGGCGGACATGAGGATCCCAAGCTGTGAAAACCCTATGCTGGGAAGCAACCCTGTACCGGCCGGAACAGCTGTTTGTTTTTCAAATTTTCGTTAAAGACAACTGTCAATCTGATCATTGCCTTCCACATACTTGGTGAGACTGTGCTTTCCAGGTTGAGTTCAATCTTTGAACGGGTTTGACCGGGGGGCAATAGCGGTCTTTTCACTGCCATAGAGCTAACTGTAGCCGCTCCTCTCCGGGTGTCCCTCGGTCGCCCACGCATAATCATGCCAAGATTTCAGGGTAAACTGGACTGGTAGCCGCAGCCACCATGCCCCCTCCTGTTTCACTGGTCCCGGTGGGGTCACTTGTCCCCATCCCCGTGTTCTGCCACCCCCCGCCCACAGCGCTGGGTTCTTCCACTGATTCCTTGACGTCTGGTACAAGGCAAGCTGTATCGTCTCAGGTCGCAGCTGAGCTGCTTGGCTCATATCCGTGATGCTCTAATCATGTCTGCGACCTGCCTGTTCTCATATCCATTCCTAGTCACGGAACTGGTTGCTTTCACTGAGCTTCCGTCATCAGAGGATTCTGTTTCGTCGTCTGCTAACACCTACGTATGACTGCGAGTCGTCTTGGGCTGCCCGGTGGGCAGGCAGTTACCTGGTTCGGGTCCGCACATGGTGTTACAACTTTTTTACTTGTTGCACTACCGGTGTGTTACAAAGCCTTTAGTCCCAGACCGCGCAATTGCAATCGATTTCGACTATATACATATCCCCCGAGTACATGTAATACAGTCCATTCGATCCGACGCTCTTCCGCAAATCCAAAAAAACACGGCAGAGTTTTTTTATAAGACCTGGTGACGGGAGCTTTGGTGACAGGCTATATATAGACACAGACACCAACTAAACTGGTGTAACTAAGAGTGCTTAAAATAAAAAAGTATATTATTGCCTTAAATAGGTGAACAACAATATAGTACGTAACAGCAAGCAGGTACACTACTGGGGGTGGGGAATGAGAATCTATCACGATGAGAGCAATTCTCCTACAATCAGGTCACCATTAAGATGGTATATGAGACATAGGATAATCGAGGTTGAACGCACATTTATAGCTTTTTTGCCCTATCCTTATATTAATCCGGTACATGTGTGGGCACACAATGTACCTTATCCAACTTTAACTTGGAAATACAGTGTTAAAATCCATGCCCCCTCTGTAGTTAGGACATGCGCACTAGGACCCTCGGGGGTCTCAGTTTTTCTTTACTGCCCACATTTACACCAGATGCCAGCCATCTTCCAAATGGGATTTCTGGAGATAGCTCTTTGTTGTAAGTGTGTTAAATGTGACCCACAACCTGCTACTTGTTTGATCGTCTCTGCCCTCAGGTCAACAGTGAGGGTGACCAAAAATCCTTTTACACATCCTAAGTCCTGAGACACTTGGGTCGCCTCTCTGACCAATGCTTCCTTGTATGCAAGGAATTTCCTTGGGTTTATTCCCGTGCCTTGGAGAATGTTACAAGTAACAATATAACATATTAAAATATCTGGTTCTGTTGGGTCTAACAGGGTAAACATCCAGATCTTAATGCCGGAACTGGGACATAGTGTCCTATTTTCAGCCCGCTAGGACTCCTTTGAACGCATATTACACAATATCAAACTTCAAACACTAACACCGTTTCCTTTTAATAACAAAAATCTCCACTGTAAATGAAATAACCAGTTTTTTTTCCAAATTCCCATTGAACCACGGTGCTCTGCCATACCATAGACCTTTCATTGCAAACCGCCGCCGTTGTGTGGCGTTGGGAATCCGCCGCCAGAAGACTTTTCCAAACGTGGGCATCATCGCCGGTTGAAGTCTATAGGGGTTCTCCGCATAGCCGTCAATGGAATTAGGCGCGCCATTGGAGTCTATGGGAAAACTCCCGAACTTCAAGAGGTCCATAATCCGTCGGTTAGTCCAATATGGTCCAAGGATTTTCTGTGCATCCATGCCGGAGCAGTGTCTACGATAACCCAAACCCTGGCCCTCTGGACCCTCCTGACTATGTATATAGATTCATGGTTTGTACTTTTAACACTTAGTCGAATTCCTGAGCTGTTTCTGCCGCTCGCCATTGGAACCTATGTGCACCCGCTCTCCAGCACACCCTTCTCGGGTGGTCCAGGATATGGGGTACCCGGTGGTGTCGATTGTGGGGGAGGTTCCTAGGGACCCCAGGGCAACAATAATTTTATTTCTGGTAGCCCTAGAACTGTAGATTCCCACGCCACTTAACTTTGAACTTGACTAACATTGAGTCAAAGCTCTTTTTCAGAAAAAGATCCCCTTTGTTGCGTTTTGCGGTTTTGGACATCAGCCAACTCGTCCTGGAAAGCGGCGTCCGTGGGAATCTCCATTGAAGTCAATGAGTCCATTGATTACATGGGAAACGCTGCTCCTTCTGCAGACGCCATCTGCTGGTCTCGAGTAATCAACAGTCCAAACAGCAAGATCCCCATTGAATGCATTAAGCTCTAATGGCGGCCTATGGGACTTTGCAAACTGGTGCCTGAAAGGCTGAAAATTACCAAAGGGCTATAATCACTGATTACTATACCCTTGCACTCCCTATGGATCCCATGTTTATGGTGATGCAGACACCCGATTAACCAGATATCACACTAAAGCATGGGACAGGGGAATATACATTTACATGTTATAACAAGGGTTAAATCACATTTCTGGACCGCAGCCAATTTAACCCCTTGTCTCCCTATGAAGTTCAGGGATGGCCAAAATGGTGTGCAACCCCTTTAAATACCGGGGCCACCCCCTTCTCCATCTACAGGGCTCCATGCAGTCCAATGGCATTGTCACAAACTAGTATAAACCCATGGGAGTGGCAAGGCTGTTTTGCACTTGACTTGTTTCCTCAAGTTTTTGGCCATATCCTTTGTTAAGTCAGCGTGAATATATTCCGCGTTACCAAGGGCGTCAATTAATTTGTCCACCCTTGTCATCGATATGCGTCACACTTGGATCCGCATTGACCTTTCGGAGGTCCACACAAAAATCCTCCCTTTCATTGTTTAGGGACCAGAATTGTGGAACACACCACTCACTGCATGTTCCAATCCGCCTAGTGACCATTCTGGTACCTCCTTCTCAACCAGGGCCTTACGACTTTCAGGCAACCTGTACGGACGAGAACGTACTTTTAACCCCAGGTGCTGTCTCTATCACATGTGAACTAATGAGTTCTCCCTGGTAATCAGAAAAAACATAATTGAATTGTGTAATTATTTCTAACAAGTCCCCTTTTTTGTTCAGAGGACAATGTCTACCCATTGGGATTTTTCATCACCAACAGTTCCCCAGTGGGGCTGAGACCCAGGTCACATTTCCTCCTCCACCGGGTGGATAATAGAGACCGCGCTGCAACCTTCCAGGTTTTCAGCAAGTTCACATAGTAAATTTGTTTACCCTTCCTGGACCCTGGTTGAGCGATCTCGTAATACCACATCAACCCGTGCGTGAGTACTTTCAAATGGGCCCTGCCATTTGCTGGAGTTTGCTTCTCATACTGGGTAACAAAACATCACCTGGTCTCTCCGGGTGAAACACTCTCATGCGCGCATTTTGATTGTAAGTCTCTCCTGCTGTCCTGGGCTGATCTAAGATTCTCCCTAGCAAAATGGCCTACCACATCTAAGCGCTTCCTAAGTCTAATACATATTGCAGGGTATTCTTAGAAGGAGACCGCTGATCCTCCCAGGACTCCTTTAGGAGGTCGGGATACCCTGGGGTTTGGCGGGCCATACAGTAATTCAAATGGAGAGAATCCCGTGGAGGCCTGGGGAATTTCCCGCATGGCAAACGTAGAAAAGGAAGAATTCATCTCCAGGCTCTCTTCTCTGAATCTACAAATTTTCTCAGCATATCTTTTAGCGTTCGATTAAATCTTTTTCCACCATCTGTCAGTCTGTGTGATGTAGACCGATGTCCGAACAGCAGACCTCTAGTAATTTTAAGACATCCTGCATCAGTTTCGCCTAAAATTTGTACCTTGGTCTGTCAACATAACCTGGGGAAGTCCAACCCTGAGAACAGCTCAACAATTTTTTGGCTACTTGCTTCGCCATTGCTGTCCTCAGGGGGAACGCCTCAGATATCTTGTTGCATAGTCAATATTATGAGAATAAACATGTGTCCTTTCGCAGAAGGTTCTAGATGTCCTACCAAGTACTCCAATCCTCTCTAAGGGAACTGACACCAAGGGTAGAGGAACCAAGGGTGCTTTTTTTTGTCCCTTCGGACTAGTTACTGGCATTCAGGACATGCCGCACATACTTAGCAATATCATTATGCATCCCTGGCCAATAGAATCAGGACGAAATATGGTCAAGTTTTATCCCTACCAAGGTGACCACCCCAAGGACAATGTGGGCTAGTGTTAGTACAGATTTAACAACGACCTTTGGGAACCAATATTTGTCTGGTACCTTCCGTTTTGTTCTGCCTATTCACCCTAAGAAGATATCATTTGAACAATTCAAAATGGGGAAAACTATCACCCCCTGTGCATTCATATCTGTTCATAATTTTATACCACCGTTATCATCTATTGTCTGGCAAGGACTGGGGGTCTTCCCCTTTGCCTCTGGTGAAAATCAGGGGTATAGCTCTGGTAAATCACCAGGACCTATATCTCACTCCTTTGGCCATCCCCAGACATCACTTGTGACTCCTGGCTATTAGTATGGCCACCTGAGTCCCGATTTCTGCAACAGTCCTGTTTTGTCCATAGCGTCATTGCCCTCCGAGACTTTTAACACCCGTTGTTCTACTGGGGAACAGTTCTGCCGAGAAGGGAACAGTTTACCAGGGTTCTCTTTAGCCAGAGAATGCGGTTCCTCCTGAGAGACTGAGCCATTAGGGTTGAAAAGAAAGGCCGTCACGCCGAGCAAAACGGGGGCAGGAGCCAGGATTGACTCTACTTCGATCCTGGCCTCCTGACCTTTTACCTGCAGCAGGATTTTGGCTGTCGGAACCATTTTACATCGCCGTGTATACACTCTGTACTTCATGGAGTCAAAGGAAAGCACGTCAGAGATACTTAAGTTCCTGGAAGACCAGCGTTTTTCAGAGCCTGAATCTACAAGGGCCTGTACAGTTTTACCCCCAATCTGGACTGAAAGTAACCAGGCTTGCAACTTCTCTTTCGGGGAAGCCGAGGCGACTGTCCTGCTGAAGGAACAATCCATCTGAGGCCAGTTCACATGCCGGTGCCTTGTTCTCCCAGGCGGAACTGGAGAGGGTTCCATCGAAGGAGGTGTCCGCTGATAGTGCTCCTGGACCGGATTCTGGAGACCATCTGATGGGTCCGTGGGTGATTTCCTCAGAAGTTCCTCTCATTTGGCGGATGGCCGACATCGAGGGGATGAGGTCTCGGTGGTGCCCGGCGTTTGGACCTCTTCCCTTGTTTGGAAGACTGCTCCTTTTGTGGCCTTGTGGTTGTGTATGGAGGGCCATAGGTTCCCCGTTGTTTCCGATCTCCCCTTTGGGTGTCCGCAGTGCCTGTTGAAGTTGGATCCGTCGGGTCCAGGGCAACTCGCCCTGATCCTCATGCCCCAAGAAGTTCTCAACGGTCGGACCGCCAAAGCTAGGGTTTTCAGCAGCATGATTTTACCATGAGCGTGCGGAATGGGGTATTATCTGTAGGAATGTTTCAAAACAACTTGCTCTAATAATTGCTTCCTTAGTGCGCTCCTCGGGTTGTATCCAGTGAGTACTAGTCCATATACCGCTGAGCGAGGACCCGGGGGTCTCATCTTAGCGTGTACTTCAGGTTCCCGGAACGTGCTTGCCGTGTTTCTGGGGTCAGACCTACAAGCGATCTAGCAGGGCGGCTTTTACTTGTTGGTAGTCCATTGACCTGTCCGCTGGGAGGCCCTGATATGAGGCCTGGGCATCTCCCTATGTAGAGCGGGGCCAAAGCGGTTTGCCCACGATCTGCAGATCAGCCCTGTGAGGCTTCGGCAACCCTTTCAAACATCAAGAAAAAAGCCTCTGGATCCTGCGTTCGGAGCCATTTTCCTCAGGAGAACCGGGGTTTGTTCGCAAGTTCTGGACTGGCAGATCCCTGAATTGGGTCATCAGCTGGCCATCTGCTCATCCTGTGCGCCTGCTGCTGGGTTAGGTCTTGTTTTTGCTGCGCAGTAGTAGTTGGGCCTGCTCCTTCATTAACATCCCTCCTGCTGTTTGTATGCTCGCACAGAACTCTTTTATAAAATTCTTCCATTTTTTATCATATTTTTTTTCTTTGTGTGTGGGGCCCTCCAACTGCAGAAAGGAAGAAGGAAAAAAAGGAACACACTGCAAACATTCGACTGGAGGCGGGTTAAAATGCAAAAAACTTTACTTAGGCATGATGCCTTAGAAAAAACACTATCAGCACAGTCCTCTGACGCGTTTCGTGCTGAAGGCACTTTGTCAAGATGTCTGATGGTGATCTTCTCTCATCAGTAGAAACGGAGAAACGCGTAGATGAACCCTGATGAGAAAGACACTGTAGAATCGGAGTCCCCCAGAGCAGATGACGTCACTTCCGGTTTTTCCGTTTGGGGTGAGACGCATCAGTGAAACGCACGCCGGGTGAGGGGGACTGATCGCTCCTTGCACTGAGATCCTATTGTGATCAAAACGCTTGTATTCTTTTAACAACATTGTGAGTGTATTGTACTTTCACTTACAATTTTATAGAATTTTGTACAGTCTGCACTATGTCGTTTCCTATTATTCACCTAAGGTCCTCAGCATCTATCCACTACACGACCCACCTACACCACGGCAGACGTCTGTCCCTGAAAGTACCTTATGGGAACTTACTCACCATATACTTGTGATTACATATCACACCAGCACTATAAATATTTTATTATATCACAATACTGCACCATCAGAAATTTCTTCTGTTTTTACATTGTTTGCGCTCCCGATGATCTTCACCCCTGGTCACTCTGGAGTCAGTTTATCGGTCGATGCGTGGTTGATTCCTCCTCCCATAGGAGTACTAGCCGGCGCATCACGTCGGAAGCACCCTGTCCTTTTGCTGGAGTCTAGGGATGATGACATCACTCTCCATCAGCCGTCGGCCACGTCTTACTGCTCACCAGCCTGACCGCTCACTCAGAGTAATGTCGAGCATCGAGACTATTCTCACTCTACCCCTGACTATTAATTGATCGCTCCCTATGACGTCACGTGCCACATGATGTCATAAATACCCGACGCATTTTTCAAATCCACCAGACTTCTCAAATCGACGCTTCGTCCCAATATAGGGTTTTATTATCCCAAATCGGAGACGCCATCTTTGTTTGGCACACATGTTGAACAACATATGTCCACACTCTTGTGGATATGATATCTTCCTAACCTTCCCTAAAACTCTCTACTACTCACAGATATGTTTCCCTTTCGCATGGCAAAGTATCACTAACAGGATACTACAGTTCACACTCTTTATATATGTTGGACAGAGTCACTGTCGGTGTATGGTAGTCAGAGAGAGTTTCAGTAATGTATGCTTTCCAGCATGCAGGAGGTTAAACTTCTCTGGAGAGGCAAGCTGCAGTTCAAGTAAGTAGGGCAGACGAACTCCTGACATTCAAAGGTTTTTTAAAAGGCTGCCAGCAACCTGACAGAGCTGAGAGACTTTCCCCAACCAGTAGGACACTAGGTACGTTCCACTCTGCTGGACCCAGGCCTGATGGGACTCCCACCCAGAATGGAATCTTCAACGAAGACAACAAGCCTGATGGATGCAGGATTGTCTACAACGGAACCGACGTTCCATAGTCTACCTAGGAGCAGCGCTGTTTTTCTGCAAGGGTTCACAGTTCCAGAGGATTTCTGGAGACTCATGGTTGACTCCCAGCAGCCCAGATAAGGACTTTAAATTTTTATTCCATACATTTGTGTGGTAATGTTTAACATAAAACCCCACGATAACTACACCTCATATTGACCCCCAAATAACCACAACATATATATAAGCATAAAGTGTCACAGAGGAGTGCTAACTAGCAATGGCATATATTAAAACCAAGACAGAACTGAAACACACGACAGAGCTCAGTGCACAATCCATGAAACTTATACACGGATTAAAAACTTATACCGCATTAACGTATGCAATGGGACCGGAGCATGTGTTAAAGCGAAAATGTACTTAAAGTGAAGCACTCCTTTTTTCCCCCATTATTGATGCATGTACTTTACTGCAATCTCATTATCGTGCATAACTGATGTAATATGCATTTGTAACAGGCTCTATAGTCTCCCCCCCGCTTCCGCACAGCTTCGGTACAGGTAGGGAGCCGGTATTGCTGTTCAGGACGTGCTGACAGGCGCTGTGTGAGCTGCCATTGCCTATTGGGCGATATGTCCTTACTCGCGAGTGTACATAAGTGAGTGTCCTAAAGCGAGGTATGCCTGTATGTATAATATCTTAAATAAAATGTTCTTTTAGTTTAACATTTTGGGCCAAGTGTTGTAAGCCCCTGAGCTCCTACACGGCAAACCAGACACCATCAAGGTCCCTAACACTAATAAAATTCTTAATATGTAGTTAGGGGGCAAGAGTCCCAAAACAGTGCTCAATCTCGTTCAGAACTTCAGTAGATAATAAAAATCCTAATTTTGTTGTGAGTCAGCCTATACCATAAACTTTTTAGGTATGGACCCAGTGCTTAGTACATGAAATCTTCACATATGAACAAATACCATGAATGAGGGTTAACGTACCTACTTTGTAGGATGCGCCTACATGACCCTTGGTTACCGCACTGATACCGTTCATCCCAGTCTCAATGAAGGGAGACATACAATACTCACATATGGCTGTTCTCCCTTGCGTCCATCTACGCTCGTGGTGCAATATACAGTAGGAAGGATCGAAGTTTCAGCGGTGCACAGCTTGTAGAGGATGAAGACCAGCAAGTGTTAGATTAAAAATGAAATTTTTGAAAAACACATTGGTATGGGGGGACACACTCTGAAGCGTTTCGGACCTGCGTGGTCCTTAATCATGATTTAAGACCACGCAGTCCGCAACCCTTCAGAGTGTGTCCCCCATACCATATGTTTTTTCATAAAATTTCATTTTTAATCTACACCTTGCTGTTCTCCCATCTCTACAACTTGCACCGCTGAATCTTCGTGATCCTTCCTACGTTATAAATTCTTAAAACCGTTGCATTACCAGAAGAATATTAATAATGAATCGTCAAAATTAGTTGCATAGTTCTAAGTCTGATTGAATCTTTTATTAACCTGTACATTACAACAGGAAACGCACTCTGTATTAGATTGTCAAAGCATATACTGCAAAGCAACAAGTTCCCCTGAGAGTGGGAGATGCTATGGAGTGAGCTTTAGACCATTTAATGTGGGAGGGGTAGCTTCATTAGAGGAGGTTGCCACCCTCCAATCACTAAGACCAGCTTAAACAGAATTGGTAAAACTACACGAACACCTCCAAGCTCATTTGAACCCCCAAAATACACAACATATATATAGACATATAAGTGTCACAGAGGAGTGCTACTGAGCATGGCCAATATATATAAAACCAGTGACCGAACATAAACTAGACAGATCTAGTGCACATCCAGTGAAACTTATACACGGTACAGTGCCTAAATATATATGTATAGATATCTATTAAATAAAATGGTCTTTTAGTTTAACATTTTGGCCAAAGTGTTGTAAGCCCCTGTTTAAACCATAAATTAGCCTAGTTGGTTAGTTAGGGACATTGCTGTTTAGTTAAGACTCCCTACTGTGGAGTAGATTTTGTTTTTTATGATTTGGTTTTGCCTTAAAAGGACTGCGTGTCCAATACTTTCTTGTGGATAAATAAACCACCAAAGGGCTTTGTTACAGTCTAAAGATACACTGTTTGCACTCTTACTGACCTTACATGAGATATGTAACTGAAACCGCAATCACCAAAATAAAACAAATATCGGGAAAATGGAAATATATAGCTGGTGCTTAAAGGGTTAATGTGTGATATTAACAGTGTTGTATCAAAAAGAGATTTGATCAGAAAGGTAACCCTCTACTATACAGCCACTCTAACCTATAATGTATTTTATGGACATATTCCAAAACATCACATAGATAGTACTGTGTTGGCTTAGAACCTTACCCCTTATCGGTACACAGTACTATCTATGTGATGTTTTAATAGAGGATCTAGGATCTAAATTTTCCGGTAGCGTATATATCACGGCGGTGTCCTTTGCAATAGCAGTGGAAACAGATACTGCTAGTGGTTAATACATCAGCCTCAATCAATGATTTTTTGGGCTCTATGATACATAAAACCACTCTACTGCTACATGTGTATGACTATACGGGCAGACATTGTATCACAAAAATTCGAGTAATACAATGTTTCCAACTACCTACATAAGACACTTGACGTCTCCTTTACAAACAAAAGAGCCAATTAAAGGCTAGCTTACACCCTTGCTAAAGTGGATCCTAGACACACTGTTGCCACATTGTTTGTGAATTTATCACTTATACAGGAGTAGCTGTCTTTGATACAAACTAAGCCCGCCAGGTTTTCATACTATATACCTATAGGTCTGGATGACTGGTATGAAAAAATTATGCTTGATCTCCAATACTTATTTGGTATCAATATCCACTATAACCCGTTTAATTGGGGAGTTTTTTTATACTGCATCTGTGTTTTTAAAGTCAATTAAGACTAATAATTTTATTGTTTTTGACTTCTACGGTGATTCTGGACAGCACTATTGTTGGCCAACCCTTATGTCCATAATTACTACTATAATAGTTTAGTAGTGCTGTATATGAGGGTTAA
>WSYH01011668.1:0-20419 GCA_036426205.1 Ascaphus truei
AAACCAAAATAGTGCAATATTGTCTACTCCAATAAAATAAACTTCATCACTGGAGGTTCTATGAAATTTGCACTCACGTGTTTAACGTAAAATGAGAGCGTTGTGGTTGTTCAAAGTAACCCAATTATGTCTCCAGACAGGTACTCCAGATCCACATAGAGGGGGGGGGGGAAATTCCATATACAAAAGAGGGAAAGCAAAATAGTATAGTACTGTTTTTAATATCTCTTATAAGCCCCTGATGAAGACTTTGCAGTGGAAACACGTGTTGGGTGATATCAGTACGACTAAGAGCCCCTGTTTGATGACATCTAGAGTGGAGGACAACTTTAATCCAGCCCAGTACCTGCTGTGACGGCCTTGGAGCGGATGCTGTTGCTGTGAATACCTTGTCTGACCCTTGACCCAGGGTGTTCTGAATGCTCAAAACAATGCACTTATGTAAGTGGAATACTTGTGGTTTTTAATATTAAAAACAGTACTATACTATTTTGCTTTCCCTCTTTTGTATATGGAATTTCCCCCCCTCTATGTGGATCTGGAGTACCTGTCTGAAGAGACAGGGACATGGCTGCAGATAGATATGGGGACACGGCTGCAGACAGAGACGGGGACATGGCTGCAGACAGAGACAGGGACATGGCTGCAGATAGAGATGGGGACACGGCTGCAGATAGAGACGGGGACATGGCTGAAGATAGATATGGGGACACGGCTGCAGACAGAGACGGGGACATGGCTGCAGACAGAGATGGGGACATGGCTGTAGATAGAGACGGGGACATGGCTGCAGATAGAGACGAGGACATGGCTGCAGACAGAGACAGGGACACGGCTGCAGACAGAGACGGGTCACGGCTGCAGAGAGAGATGGGGACACTGCTGCAGACAGAGACGTGGGACACGGCTGCAGACAGAGACAGGGACATGGCTGCAGACAGAGACAGGGACACGGCTTCAGACAGATACGTGGGACACGGCTGCAGACAGATACGTGGGACACGGCTGCAGACAGAGACGGGGACCGGGCTGCAGACAGAGACGGGGACACGGCTGCAGGTGGCTGCGCAGCTCATCTGGAAGGTGAGTTATCGGTAGTCTCTCCCTGCAGATGACCCAAAAGGAATAACGCTACCGGATCCCACTGCTGTTGCCGCACTGCAGCCACACCAGCAGAGAAAATCACGACACCGAGGACAGTAAATCTTGCTACATCGCTATACACAAAGTTACTATATATGGTCTGCCTCACATAACATTTACATATATTCATGGATCGAAACAGCTGTCTGTGAGTAGGGTTACTGGCTATTTACTTCTTTATCCCAGGCTGTGCTGAAAAGCTGTGTAATAGGGCAGGCATAGGAGGTGTTATCACCGCTCAACCTTAATATTCAGACGTAAAATTGTATGCTTAGCGGTGCATTGGGAATGAAATACATATTATGAACAAATGGTCAAGAGTGACCACAAAAGGATTCCCACTGAATTGCACTCAAGCCAAATATCTGAACAACATTAAAGGGAAAAATTCCCAAAATCCATATGGGACACCAGAGGGTTAAAACTACAAAAAACAAAAAATTATTTATTAATCTATACTAACTCTTCTAAGTGAAACAAAAAATACTCTTTTATAACTTTTATGTATGTAACCATGCTGTAAAATGGCTGCAGTCATCTCTCCTGCTGACAGTAAGGCCTGGTAAGTTATGGGCATGCCAGCAGTAATTATGGAGGTTTGCCCTCACACCCTGGTGAGGTGCCCTATGTATGGATGGGGGGGTCACAGGTTCTGACTCCCTGGGTGGTGATGTCAGAGTTGTGTCAGCCCCCAGAGGATACATAAGGCACAGCACTGATCAAAAGTTAGTTCAGAGGAAGTAGAGGAAGTAGGTAGTAGTTAATAGTTGGAGGAGTGCAGAGTTGATAAGCTGCAGGACTAATGAGACTGTGACCAGGGACCTGGCGCAGAGTAGATATCCCTACGGGGATAGGGAATCCCTACATTAGGAGGCATAGAGGACAATACCTTTCAAAGGGAAGTACGGTGAACAATGAGGGCTAAATTCACCCATTGTGGAGGCATGCGGCCCACCGTATATAAAAGATGACTCTGATAAAAGACGCCCTCGTGTGTAAGTGTGGAGTGATTCCGGGGGCTGCACCACAAGGAGTTCCTTCACCAGACACATCCACAAGCGGACGCTGGGATCCATTGATGTGGAAGGCGCTGCACATGGATTTAGGTAGACTCAAAACACTACCACCCTCAGCTGCCTGTCTGGGTTGGCAATCCCCACACAACATCATGCGGGAGACTCAGGAGTCCCTGTTGCTAACAGGTGCACCACCCACATCCACCTGTAATGGGGACTGGTTAGACCACAGGGGCCAATATGAGATTGGGTGGGTCAGGCCAGTCCAGAAAATCCGTTAACATGTATATAAGTAATCAATTAAAAGAGAAAGCGCTGGAGTATGCAACAATAAATGTGTCCTCCCCCCTTGAAGAAGCGCCGAGTTACGGCGCGAACGATCGTCAGAGCCCTCAGGCGACGCGCATACTGATGACGTCAGCCGGTTTCGTTTTTGGACTTGAGAGGGGAATGCCGGCCTTATTGACTTTCAAGCAGAGACACGATAGCTGAACGGTTGTATTGATCATATAGCAAGCCCCAATACGTGTCTTATACTTGAATAGACTATAAATCAGGTTTTGAATCCCCACTGAGTGCTATTAGTTACCATGTGGATAACAAGAGACAGGGGTGGCCCAATGCTACATCCATTGACAAATCATATATGATGAAAAAATATAAGTAAAATAACTTCAATAAACATAATAATATTAATACTTGGTTATTTGGTTAACCCTTTGGCCAACGCTTTAAGCCTACATACCAACGCAAGGTATAACCAAATTAATGCAACACTGTGAACCATTCCTTTTTACCTCTGTAAGAGGGGAAGACCATTATAGATCTTGTTCCTGCAGCAAATGAAATGACCTAACTACCAAGTTTAAAAGGTGAAGGAGGAGGAGTGAGCTCTGGGGGATGTGCCAACACTCCCAATTGACTGCTACCAGTCGACTAGATAACCACATTCCCACTAGCTCAAACTCCCACACCCACCACATGATGATATATATTTATGTCAAACCAGAGAGTACTACTGATCGTGGCAATTGCATACAACAAGAGACAGGGGTGCCCAATGCTGCACTCCCATTGACAAAACATATATTGAAAAATATAAAGTAAAATACTTCAATAATAATAATATTAAATACTTGGTTATTTGGTTAACCCTTTGTTTTGTCAATGGGGTGTAGCATTGGGCACCCCCTGTCTCTTGTTGTATGCAATTGCCACGCTCAGTAGCACTCTTTTTGACATAAATATATATTCATTATGTGGTGGGTGTGAGAGTTTGAGCTAGCTGGGAATGTGTGTTTATACATGTGGCTATAACATGCAAATCTGTGACTACACGGATTTAGGGGGCTGGTAGCTATAACTGCCGTTTGTCATATTCATCATCACAACTATAAGGTCTGGTATATATATATAAATTTTTGTATGGGACATACTACTATATACCACAATATACCCATATGTTGTAAGAGGTTATTGATTATAGACCTGTAGTGTTATATATGTTTACTCTGCCTCTATAAGATGTGAATGAACACACATTTATTGTGCATACTCCAGCGCTTTCTCTTTTAATTGATTTTACTTATATACATAAAAGTTATAAAAGAGTATTTTTTGTTTCACTTAGAAGAGTTAGTATAGATTAATAAATAATTTTTTGTTTTTTGTAGTTTTAACCCTCTGGTGTCCCATATGGATTTTGGGAATTTTTCCTTTTAATAGGGCAGGCATAAGCTCATAGGGGTCCATATTAAAATATATAAGAAGCAAAAAGTGACACACTGAGTGCTCATTTGCATGTTATTACCCAGATCCCTGCAATTAAAGCACTTGCATGCTAGAGATATGGGGAAAAGCAGGGTTGCAGACCTGTCTGAGACATGTGAATGTTCTCACAAGTGATAATTTTATTTGCTGTACATACATTCAACATCTTGTGCAAAAGCCATAAGCAGGAGATTATCAGAGTTGAGTTGTACGCTTTGCCCTGCCTAGCCACACATTATAAATCTATGTCTATGACACCACGCTGACAGGTCACATGTTAACATGTAACCCAGGAGATGGAATGCTATGGCTCTCCGCCAAATAAAAAATGCTATCCGGGAAATCGAGAAAGAGACTAAGGGGATTAGCTGCCAAACGCAATCAAACCCTGCATGAACCTGAAAATGTATGCATATATGGGTTTGCTGTGATGTGCTATCCTGTGATACCACGTGTGAAATACATAGAGCTGTTTTATTTGAAGTAGCTCCCAGTTTTATTTCTTTGTTTGCAGTGCAAAGATGTATTCGGGCCTGGAGGAGCCTGCAGGATATGGCGAAGCAGTGATTTACTCCTTCGCTGCGATACAATGCGAAGCGAGGGACTATGGGGGGAGAAATACAGGAGACACGTGACAGGCAGCATATTAGAGTTCCATTTAATAAGAAACTCTACACTTTAAAATAAATGAAAAAACTGAAATTCTTGTTTTCCAGATTATTACATTTGCTCTAGAAAGCCAAATACATTGTTTGAAAATACATACACACGCACACACACACACATCTCTTATTATATATTTGTGAAAGCACTGTATGCCTGTCTGCATCTTCCTGTGTCCCTAGGGGAAATCTCATTGGTCCCTTGGCCCGCCTGCCCCGCGCACCTCTAGGCCTGAGCGGATGAACGACACACACACACACACCCACACACCTCTGCTCTCTTCTCCTCTCTCTCTCTGCTGTCCTCTCCCCCCCCCTCACACTCACCTCCCCCCCTCAACTATACGTCCCCCCAACCGGTCTCCCTCATCTCCCCACTCATCATAGCTCCACCCCCTTTCTCCCTGTTGCTCCCCCAGCTCAGTCTCGCCTTCCTCATCTCCCCCTGCTCCCCTCGCGTTCTACCCTCTCAGCAGCCCCCCGTTGCTCCGCTCAGCTCCCCCCGCTCCTCCTGTGCTCTGCTCACGACTCCCCCCCCCGGTGCTCCGCTCAGCTCCCTCTCCAGCTCCCCCCGTTCTGCCGCTCGCTCCTCCTCCCGTGTGCCCGCCATCTCCCCCCGCTCCCTCACCTGTCCCCCCCTGCTCCGCCCCGTTCTCTCCCCCCCCGTTGCTCCTCTCATCTCCCCCCGCTCACTTCCCCCCTTTGTCTCCCTCAGCTCCTCCCCCCCGTGCTCCGCTCACTCCCCCGTGCTCCCTCACCTCCCCCCCGAGTTCCCCCGTCTATCATACCTCCCCGCTCATTCTCCCCCCCCCCAGTGCTGTCCACTCACGCCCCGTCAGCTCCCCCACGGTGTCTCCGCTCACCTCCTCCCCCCCCCCTTCTCCTTTCAGCTCCTCCATCTCCCCCCGCATTCAGCTGCCGCCACCCCTCCCCTGCTCCGTACCCGCCCTTCTCGACAGCAGTGGGCAGGCACCTGCAGCTGCCACGGCGGGGCGCCTAAGTGAGCGGCACCCAGAAGGACCCCTCTCCTCCCTCCGCGAGGATTGTGCCGCCTCCGCTCCCCGCTCACTCCCCCCCCCCACCGGTGTCCTCGCTCAGACTCTACCCCCGGTGCTCTAGGCTCCCCCTCAGCTCCCCCTGCGTGCTCGCTCATCACCTCCCCCCCCCGTGCTCCACTTACCCTCCCCTCGGCGGTGTCTCGACAGGCATGTGGGCAGCAGCCTAGTATATGCCCCTGCGGTGGCACCTAAGATGGCGGCGCCCGAACTACCGCCTTCTCTCCCTCGAGGTGACGTGTGTTGTGTGTGTGTGTCTGTGTCTGTGTCCCTCACTGTGTGTCTCACTGGTGTGTCTCACCTGTGTGTGATGTGTGGTGTGTTGTGTGTGTGTTTGTGTGTGTGTGTGTGTGTGTGTGTGTGTGTGTGCTGTGGGTGTGTGTGTTTGTGTGTGTGTGTGTGTGTGTGTGTGTGTGTGGGACAATGTTGTTTGTTGTGCTTGTGTGTTTTACAGTGTGTGTGTGTGTTTGTGCTGTGTTTTTGATGATGGTGCCTGTGTGTAGTGTGTGTGTGTGTGTGGTGTGTGTCCTCTTGTGTGTGTGTGTGTGTGTGCGTCTCGTGTGCTGTTTGTGGGTGGTTTCTCGTGTGTGTGTGTGTGTGTGTGTGTGTGTGTGTGTGTGTGTGTGTGTGTGTGTGTGTGTGTGTTGTGTTGTGTGGGGAGTGTGTGTGTGTGTTGGGGTGTGTGTGTGTGTGTGTGTGTGTGTGTGTGTGTGGTGTGTAGGTGTAGTGTTCCACTGTGTGTGTGTCCCCTGTGTGGTGAGTTTGTGTGTGTACACTGTGTGTGTGTGACTCACTCGTGTTTGTCAGCACTCCGAGCTAGCATTGGGGGGGTGGGGGGGGGTCCGTCCACTGGTCCCCCTCTCTGTCCACTGCCCCCCCCCCCTCCCGTCCACTGTCCCCCCCCTCCCGTCCACTGTCCCCCTCCCGTCCACTGTCCCCCCCTCCCGTCCACTGTCCCCCCCCCTACCCGTTCCACTGTCCCCCGCCCTCCCTTCCACTGTCCCCCCTACGCCCTTCCACTGTCCCCCCCGTTCCTGTCCACTGTCCCCCCCCTACCCTCCTTTCCACTGTCCCTCCCCTCACGTCCCATCCCTTTGTCCCCCACCCCTCCCCTTCCCTTCCCCTTTCCCTCTCCCCCTTCCCCTCACTCCTTTCCCCTTTCCCTCCCTCCCTCCCCTCCTCCTTTCCCCTTTCCCTCCTCCCCATCACCCTCCTCCCCTGTCCACTGTCCCTCCCCCCTCCCCTCCTCCTGTCCACTGACGCCTACCCCCCTCCCCTCCTCCTGCCCCACTGTCCCCCCTCCTCCCTCCCCGCCTCCGGCCACTGGTCCCGCCCCCCTCCTCCTCCTGCCCCACTGTCCCTCCCTCCGCCCCGTCTCCCCTCCTCCTGTCCACTGCCCCTCCACCCTCCCTCCCCTCCTGTTTCCACTGTCCGCCCTCCCGCCCCCGCTTTCTTCCCCCCCCCCCTTTTCCTTTTCCTTTCCCCCCCTTCCGCCCCTCCCCCCCCCCCCCTTTTCCTAGCGGGAATTTAACTCCCGGGCAACGCCGGATCTCCTCAGCTATCATATATATATTATACCCACCCATACACATATAATATATATATATATATATATATATCGATTATAGATCAATGAAAAATAATAGTTACGCCAGAGTCGTATTAAACCTAGATTAATTGAATGTAAATATATAGAGGTCAAGTTAAAATAAATGCAAATGTGGAAGGACTATGAGTATCTACTCAATCAATAAATATACATATAAAATAAAAATGATGTAGAGACGTACAACAACACAAAATCAGAAGAACCAGTGGCCTTTTAAAAGTCTCAAATAGAATATGCTTCAGGTAGAGGGGTTGATGTCATCATTCAGAGGGGGATGAACCACAACCAGGAGGTTAACCTAAGATGGAGAAAAGAAGAAAAAGACGCAACGCCTCATAGCGAAAAAATGACATTTAAATAGTAGGAATAGGGAAGGGAGGGATCAAGACTCAGCCACAGGGTAAGAAATATGGCAATAGCGAATAATAGCATCACCTCGCCAAATGCGATCATCCCACAATTGAATCTTTCCCCAATAGAACAGCATCAGAATGGACCTTATTGTGCCTCGGACTGGCTCACCGATGCTCCAGGCTCTGCTCTTTCCATGGTTTGAAAATCTCAGCCTCGCTGTGCTCGAGGGCGACCGCGTGGCCTAGTCGCGCTCACTGATGATGACATCGTGTCGTCCGTATGCAAATCCCTGATGCGTTTTGGTCGCTCAAGTCACTTTAAAAAAAAAAAAAAAATCGCCTTGAGTGGGTGTCTAATTTCAAGTCGGGAATTATTTCCATATCGGGATCGCATGTTTGGCGGTGATACTATTATCACTATTGGCTATATGTTTATGACCCTTGTTAGTGCGCCTTTTCCCTTCCTTCCCTATTCCTACATTAATGTAATTTTTATGGATGGGGCATGCCGCTTTCTTTATTTTCTCCCTCATAATATAATATAGTTATATATATCAATTTTAACCCTTTTAGGCACTTCACATAAGCTCAACATGTCCCTGTTGTTTTTCGCAACTCCTAGCCTGATGCGGTCACCTTCTCTTGAAACATGGAAGAGGTTTAGTCCCTGCCCCTTAGGATTGCAAGTGAGGCCACAAACTCAACAGGACTTGGTTTATTTTTTGAAGGCTCCTGTCACTATGTCATTTGACACTCTTCATAGCCCCTCCCCCTGAAACACGGATTGCAATAGGGGATTTTGGGCTGGTGTTGTTTTTTGCCGATCACTGGCTTCACACCGGTTTTTGCTTTGAGAACCAGAAGCCGGATGAGGCATTCCTTCACGGCATCACCGGAGTTTCCCCTACACCTCAACGTGGACTCCTTTCCATCGGAGCAATTACGGAGGACCTTTAGATCGTCTTTGGGAGTGAGGGAGGCGCCATCATACTCTGGGAATGCATCTCAGCAGCCAACCCCCACCTGTAATCATATTTTTCCTAACTGTGATTTTTACACATATGTTTGTGAGTGTGCATTTTTAAGGTTTCTTCAACTTAGCCCTTGTATAGAGATTGTCTTACACTATGGGCATGCACTTCTTTTTTTTTGTTTTGATATATATATATATATATATAGTGATACCTCACTGTCCCCTAGGTGCTGGGAAAAGGGCAGCTATGGGACTTTCCAATGCACAGAGAGTTAATTCTCCCTAGGGAAGCAGCAATGATCTGGCAACTCATTGAGCAGGCTGAACTGTTGTTGAAATGAAGTGTTTTAAGGCAGACACAGAGATCTTGCCAATTTGAGAGAGACTGCTGTCCCAGAGAAGTGACAGAGAAGAGTTCTCCCCGCTGTGGAAGCTGGCAACAGCCACTAAGCCCGCTGAACGGGGAGCCTGCTGGGTTCTGGCCTGTGTTGTTAAATCCTCAAGAATAAGAAGGTCAATTATGCGAGCCGTGCTGAATGCAGTGATGTCCTGTCCTTACATTGGACTTAAGAACAGATACCTGAGCTCTCGTGGGGCTGAAGCTCCCTTGGAAGGAAGGACGTGAGACTCCTGCTGAAGTGGGTCGTCTGCTTCCAAACCCTGGAGTAACAGATAAGCGAAATACTTTATTGCTGTGTTCAGAGACTTTTTTGTTCAGCTATAATAGTACTTTTTGGGGTGGTACCCATCTTAGCTGTCCTTCATCCAGTTAGTAATGGTTGAGCGGACGTGTGTAGTTAGATCTCCTGTTGAATGGGAGGTGTGTGAGAGAGTGATGAGGGAGAAGGCCTCTTCTTCTTCTTTTCTGTTATCTGCTTCTTTCTTTTTTCACAAAGGGGACGGTGGGCTGTTAGTGGTATAATTTATGCCTGTAAAAAACCCATACAGAAAATACTCTTTTCCTGCCTTTAATCGGGACTTAAAAGATGCTACATCGGGGGTGACATCAACTATATATATTATATATATATATATATATATATATATAATATATATATAGATATATATATATATATATATAATAAATATAGTGATCAGGGCAGTTGGCACTACCGATCAATAGAATCAATAGGAACTGGGGTGCTTGTTACATATAGATAGTATAGATAACAATACCGATGGTGGACTGCAGTGCACTCTCCTGAAGAAGATCCCTTTGTCGACCCAAAACGTTGGTTTCAGTGTGCCGCTTTCAAATAACTATTTGATACGCTTACATTGAGTGGTGTCTCGTGATTCCCCTCCCGGGTTTCACCATAGGTATTGGTGTGTGGTGTGTGTGTGTGTATTATATATCAGGTATTAATATATATATATATAGTGCCCTGGTAGAATAGGGCTATTGTGTCTATCCGCGCTACTGGTATAAGCCCTGCTAAGGGCAGGCGTGGCCAGTAGTTATCATGTTTCCCCCACATCAAGGCCCTGCGTTGAGTGTGTGGAAGTGTAGGTCATCTGACCCTGTGTGGTGGTATAGACACAGGGGCGGTATCTGCTGATGTCATGAGGGGCTGGCTGTCTCATTAGGTTGCCTTTCCTGTCAGTGACAAGTAGTTTCAGTCCTTGGTGCCAGTCTGAGCAGTTCATAGTGTGTGAGCTAGCTGAGGGTCCTGAATGAGTAGGGCCTATTGAGCTATAGGTGGACCAGTGCCTCTCACCCTGCCGTAGGTGGTGAGGGAAGAGCTAGCCCCGCGTGCCCCGTTGACTTGGGGTGAGGCAGGGACACAGAGTTTTACCCGAGACCATCCTGAAGGGTGTGCAGTCTGGAGTGAGCGAAGACCCGGTACCTGTGCTACCACTGTGGGGGGTTGCTGTGGTTTTTCTGCTGACTCTGCTGCGTGTGCTGTGAATAAAGAGCTGCTGCTGACTTTACAAAGCCTTACTGAGACTGGAATCTCTCATCCCTGTGGTGGTAATTTTCTCTGTAAGGGTTCCACCACATATCCCGGGGCTTCACAAGATGGAGGCGTGTGCCCATCGGAAGAAGAGTTTGAATATATATTATATATATATACTATGGCTATATGCTAAGGTGGAGGTTTTCTGTCGCCTTTTTACCACCTACTTAAAATGTATGGGTAAACCTACCAGCCTATAATATTTTCAAAGCAAGTATCAACTAAACCAACCTCAACCTTGATGGTATCATCATGTGAAAACATGTCTGTGAGTGGTTTAAACTTGCTTTGCTATGTCCCATGCTGTGTTTTAAAAGCTGTGGGAACGGCCATAACATCAGCTTAAAATGGCCTCCATGTACAATGGATATCCAGGCAAAAAGGTGACACATGTGCTCATCTGATGTCATTTCCAGAATCGTCCCTTGCTGCAGTGGGAGCACCGTATGCGAGGTAATAATGGTTGAAAGGCAGGGTTTTGCAAAGACCTGTCCTAATACATGTGAAATGTCTCACAAGCTTATATTCTGTTTGGCTATATGCTAACGGTGGGGGTTTTCCTCTCTACTCATGTAATAATCAGTCCAGTAACAAGTTTTCCGGATTCACTCCAATGTATGTATTCTTGTATTTATAGCATAGCAACCATCCCATGTACAATATCACTTTACAAAGCAGTATCCAGACACAATAGGAATAAGCGCTTCCACATAAAATAGATATTTGGAAAGGAGACCTTGCCCCGAAGAGCTTACAATCTAATTGATAATATGTCATAGACCTCCCAATACCAGAGATACAAGCAGATATCTCTGTGGAGGATAAAAAAAGGAAGGAATCGTTGCGACGGCATTTAAAGGCTTATTAACGCCTTCACGGTTAGAGAAGCCAGCAACTGGGAAATGGTTAGGATTCAATGTTATAGAACGACAAAAAGTTTAAAAGTTGAGTATAGAGCAGCACCTTTTCTGCAATAACTATTCTTAGAACGCTCCCACGTTAAGCAATCATGTCTTAACAAACGGCAAACATGCTTCTGAAGAGATTATTAACCTTCCGACTTCCGCGTTCCGTGTTTTATGCACTGAACCAACATTGAGCCACGAGCTATGGTGTTTAACATGACTACATTATATCAACTTTCCCTAGACATCAACAAAGGTAAGATCCGTTTCATGCAGTCGTGTGTTGCGGCACCTTAGAATTCTCTTACAGTGAACAAAATATGATTTGTATATACAGACATTTGGCGCATACCGCTTGGGTCTCCTCAACTGAATTGCGATGGGTTCCGATAAGTTTTGCCCTTGAAGAATATGATAGTATATTGTTGATGAGAGAAGATAGTGAGTGGTGAATCTTCAATTCAGAGTCTGTTAGTGATAGCTTGATTTAATTTTTTGTAAAATGCTATTTCTGTTTTTTTTTATTATTATTATTATTATTATTATTTTTGTGTTAAAATGGTTTTGAATTTTGACATTATAAGTATGATGAGGGCAAAGCAAAAATAAGTTGTGAAAAGTCAGTTTTCTGTGTTTTTCTTTTGGTTTTTTTCTGTATTGTAATGTTGGTAATGTGTTGTTTACTGCATGTAAACCCATAAAAAACTATTTAAAAAAATAGTGATTTGAATGGGGCACTTAGGAATAATAAAATAAATAAAAAAAACAGTATGCAAAACAGGTTGCAATTTGAATGAATAGGCCTGACAAGAAATAACAACAAAAGGCGTTTCGCTGACATTGTAATTAAGCTTAATTCAATAATGTAATTAGAGTTGTAGAGGAAAAAATAGCAACAAATCGCGTGGTATTTTGAATTGGGAACAGAGCCTTGTGGCACACCACAGGTGATATTCAAGGGTTGGATTTCGACCGAGATAGACACCTTGTAAGGGAATCTACTAATAGGTAGGCAATGAAACCAGTTTAAACATACTTCCCTATTCCCCAGAATCACTGGAGTTTTGTTACAAGATACATGATCACAGTATCAACAACCTGTGGCAAAATTAGGAATATTGCACCACTGGTGTTGTCCAAAGTTCCATGCCACTACATAATCTTTTTAGACATTTTTTAGGCAGGGTATGTTACTGTGGTGTCTCTGGGCGAACAAAGCATTGTCCAGGGAATTTTTTTGTCTTAGTATAGGTAATAGCTTACTTGAAGGAACACATTTTTGCCATGACTTTTGTTGTAGGATGAGTTGCAAGTGCTCCAGAGCTGGGCATAAATGGCGGGCGATCGCTCAGGTATTTAAGGCCATCATCTGTCATTGAGCAACGTTAGTTCGGCCTCAGTCTGCAAGGTCCGACGGGCATTGCAGCTCCCAGAGCGGGTGCAGGAGCTGGACAGCGCCAGTGTATCCAAGGTCCCAAGGCCCATTTGTCTGTCCGGTGAGCGATTGGGGGTTCGCTTCAGTCTGCAAGGTCATACGGGCCTGGGAAGTTGCAATTAAGCTCCAGAACTGGGCAAAGGGGCAGGCAAAACGTGCAGGATTTAAGGTCAGTCTGTTCTCTGACATACCGCTAGGGTTCAACCTCTTCTATACTTCACAAGTTGGAATCAGCTGGACAAAACGTTCTCCCCATCACCTGGCATTGGTGGTACGTTTCTACATTTTGGAAAACAGCTCTGGACCTGTAGAAGACGCTTCACTGGAAGGCACGATGAGACTTCACATGGGGGGGCCCAATATGGTGGTTCCGCATCGCCACATGGGGAGGGCGGAAAATGGGGCAAACAAAGGGTAAGCGGAAAGCTAGGGCAGTAGGAGGTGTTTATCTCCCCCGGGGCTTGCCAGTACTAAGCCACTTCAGGTTACGGACTCGCGAGGCGGGGCCAGATGGTTGAATCAATAATGAAGGGCGTACGGCTGGCGCTTATTACCACTGAGCGCCGTGTCTCCGGGTCGGTTTGGAAAACGTGGGAGTTTTCAGGCGAGGTGCAAGGGGTGTCAGTATCGGGGTTAAATCGGGGGGGTCCACACCTGGGTCAGAAAGACACGCAGGGGCTGACTCATGATCTGGGCAGGCAGCTTTGGCACAGCAAAGCTTTGGGGCTTAGAAATTTGTTACAGAAATGCGGTCATACATAATTGGCAGAATATATGGAGGATGCACGTGAACCCCGGCAGAGTCGAACCGAGCGCAGCATCAAAATAAACAGGATGGTGGGTAGCTTTGTGTTACAATCTGGGGGAGGTGGGTCGTCAATCACCCATACCTCTTCACCAACCAAAAAAAAATAAAAAATAGCGGATGGTTCAGATGACAGTTTTCTTTATTGGATATCAGATCAGACAGGTTCATAACGTTGCAGATAATCTTACGCTTTCCTAGCTGTGGTGCTATGAAACGCGTAGGATTATCTGCATACGTTTGATCCCTACTGTGCAAGGGTCCTCTAGGCAATCCTATCCATTCTCCGAGCTCAGGGTGTTTTTTCGAGTTGTCCATTTAATCGCTTATGTGCGACACCGTATTCAGCTGACGGTAGTCACTGCTTGACATCCTGCCCGAAAATCACGCAAGGAAATGGGCTTGCAAGTGAGATTATGGCCCTTCTCTCCCTACACTGCAATACCGCCCACACAGTCGGTTACCGGATGGAAACTTCGCACATCAGACCAAGTCCCTTGATAACATCATTACCTCATCTGCAGAGTAACACTGCACTCCGAGGTTAACGACCTTTATCTTAATGAAAAATTTTTAATATTATTAATGAAATAAAATGTGTATAGATATTACTAATTTAAAACTTATCATGACTTGAGAGAACTCTCTTTGAAATTTGGAAGATTCTTACCATTCACTATTGTTTGCTAGTAGGCCAATATAGAAGCAATAGAAGCTGAATCAAATACGAGTTTTAACCTAAATCCATTTTTAATCCCGTGCAATCAAAAGGAACATTTTTAGACACTATTTTGCCTTGGTTATAAAGATTTTAAACTATGTGTGAACAGGATTTTATTTTGAAAATATTAAGAGTAACGTATTTCAATGGGAACTAAGCTATTGAGGATCTGAACAAGATAAGTTTAAGTAATCAAACAGGCCAGACAAAGGGGGTGGCATAATAATACAAATAGGAAGAATTATTCTAGAGGTTTCGACTAAGTAAGATAATACCACTTTACCAACTGTTAAAAGGCCCTACGGAGTTTTTAAATTAGAGTTAGATCGTATGTTAAGGAGGCCTAATGGTAGTCTGTTTTAAGTAAAAAAGAGCATAGTTATCTTTCTATAATAACCCATCCTATAATCCCCTTTATGTCCTCTGCCTAAAATACACAAGATTCTATTAACCCCCCGGTATGCCAATAAGTGCGGAGACATTTAAACATCGACATCTGTCCAAATATTAGATTCCTTTTTAAAGATATTTAGTTTTCATCTCCCCTCTCATATAAAGGACAACCACACACATACTCAATTTAATTAAACACTACATGGCATAAATATTTTATTTGGTCACTTGTTGATGTGATCTTTATTACAAATATATTACACATAGACGGATTGCCTAGCATTAGATCATTTTTTTAAGAAGGGATGTTTCCATGGCAGTTTGCCCCAAAGAGAGTTCATTTTAGAATGTGTAGGAGTATATTTTAAATAGGAACTATTTGAAGTCCAAGAATCATTTTATCTTCAAACTAAGGGGAACAGCAATGGGGACATCATTGCCCACGCCCCCACGGAGAAGTACGATCCCCTCTCCAGAGGGGGTTGGAGGGACCCACACCTACGTCGTCGACGAAGCACAAAACAAGCAATCGGGAGACCACGTGGTAGTATCGCAATGGTCAATCAACACAGGGGAACAATAGTGCTAGGGCCGCGTAGGCGAACCGACGGTGAAGAGTGGCGATCCTATTTCCTGCCGATACCAGGAAAGTGGACACGACTGAGGTAAAAATGAATCGGGAATGCACAGCCCAACGATTAAGGACGTCAGGGTGGGACTTAGAAGCGCACGGACCGAACTTATGAGGACGGGCGCAGTGCATGAGATTGAGAAGGAGGACGTAAGGACGATCTGAAAAGCCCCACGACCTGACCACGTAAGAATTATAGGGGCCTAAAACCACGTGAAGCACAAAAATAACAGAAGGAGAAATACCGCCTTTCCGGAGAAGGCGGGATCCTCCACCTTGCTGATTGATAAACTGAGGAGTTATTTATTAGGAAATAATAACCCCCATTTGGCAACCTATACTTTTTAACGGTTCATTGATGATCTTATAATATTGGAAGGGCAGTATATTCGACTCGCAGCGTTTTAGGATATAATTCATTTACACTGTTTTTAATTTAAAATTACGGGTCCAGTTTTTAGTTCTACAAATATAGTATTTTTAGACTTGGTTTTAACTACTCTGATAACAATGAGATAATTACTAGTACCCACTATAAAAAGGTTTGACCAAGCAATATTCTTGGATTCTGCCATTAACCACCAACACATCCACACGATGGATAAATATAATTGCCTATAGTCAATTCCTTAGAATCGGCTGCAATTGTAACCATCAGGAAGATTGTTGTCAAATCTCATTATTAAAAAAACACAAATTATTAATAAGGGAACATGCAAACACAAAAATTTACCGGGCCTAATCCGAGAGCTTTAAACATGGATAATCATCACACTTTACAAAATGGTAACAAACAAAACTAGTCACGGAATACTCAGGATGCATTCTTTATTACACAACTAATGGAGCCAGCTACTACAATTAAAAAACAATAATGACACGTCACTGGGAATATTTAAAATGTGGTTCCAGTGTTGCCCTATCATTTGCTGATGACCTCGCGTAGTTTTATGAAAGCACACGGACCATTAAAAACATTCTAGCCCCCTCTAACCTACTGCAAACAATAGACTTGTGAATAAAACGGTGTATGCATCCAAAAGAATAGAACATTGCCTGTGGAGGGAGGTGTATCACTCACTGTAAATATTAATAAAGGAGGCCGTGTCTATTAAGTCCAAAACCTATCAGTTAAATCATATCCATAAAAGATTTTTCAATTGCAAAACTACTTTGTAGTATATTTATTAGAATGCGAATGTGGTCCAACAATATTAGGCAACCAAAAGGAAGTCTAAAAGAACGATTTTTAGAACTAGAAATAATATTCTTTAAGGGTTAATGACCCATATTGTCCCTAGACATTTTTCTTTATAACATAATAAAGATCCAGCCAAATTAAAGATCACAAGGAATAGAACACATAGGGCCCCAACAATATGGAGGGGAACAGGGTGCTAAGGCTGAGACACGTGAAACCATTTTTTGGATACATCCTTAACACCCTGTCTCCAAATGGGTTAAAATAATGAAGAAATTGATTATGGCAGCCTTTTTTGTAAAATAAAATAAATTAATATATTTTTTATACAGATTGATGAAATTGGAAAATTAACTATCTTAGTCTTTTATAATTTGTTAAAAAACTAAGTATATGGTATTGCTTTGCAGTGTTCACAGAGTATTTAATTAATTATTTTAAAGGTACATAACAATTTTATGTTTTACTTTCTTCATTCAATTATATAATTATGTTTATGCTATTTAAAGAATATTTTCGAATCAAGCTCATACTCGTGATAACACGGTAGATTAATACTAAATAGGGGCACCGATTGTACAGAATTGATCAATTGATCGTCAATTACTATTGTTTATGAATTTATGTTTGCTATATAATTCCGTGACTTGAGCACCAGCAATGAACGTGCCCCTGAGGAAGAGGACAACGTCCTTGAAACGCGTAGGGGCGGACATTGCTAGAGTTGCTGCTGTGGCTGTCACTCTGCACTAATAAACACAGAGAGCAGGGATCCTGGAGTTCCCGTCTTCGGAGAAGAAGCATGTGACTGCCCATAATCCAACCCCCCGATCAACTCACGCCCGACGTCGCGAGCATCTGACCGCGGAGCTGAACGGTTGCTTGATCGGGACAACGAGGAGGCCGTGCATCAACGGCGCAGAAGAAGCGAAAAAACGTCCAGACACCCCCGTTCCTGCGGTTTTGTTTTTATTATACCGAATGCCTATAACCAATTTTTATCTGTGGAGTTTTTATACCGTTTTTCTTTTCCATATCCTGACAATATTACCCTATGGGCTTGCGCTTTTTTCTTTTTTTTCTTTCCCTGTCTAGTTTGAAAACACCGTCTGAAAGGGCACCTGTGAGACGGCCCTACTACCGTTGGCGTGGAGCGTCGGTAACTACATGGCTGTAGTAATGGATATGCCTGTTTGATATAACCTGATGTACGCAGATATGTTACCCTTTACAATATAACACGCATATTGAACATACTCTTCACTATTGCGTTGTGGCGCTGTATTTTCTTGTGTCTCACTATCTGTATGGGTGCTGAGCCACTCCAATACTAGCAGCTGCAGACGCCATTCAGCTATAGAGGTTGTTGTTTTTCACATTATCCCCCAAAGGGGTTTATCTAATTGTAGTGTATTGGTTTCACACCAATCGTAAAGTTTCATTATATTAGTCACTTTAAATATATGTTTTAGGTTCATACGAGCTGCCAGAAGGGCATGGAGAAGGTCAGTGCGAGTCTACAGAGCGGTAAAGCCAATTTAGGGGTTTAAATTGTCTTCGTCATGGCGATAAGGTGGGGTAGGTTGCTTTGTCCCTGTCAGAAGGGGCTGGACTGTAAAAGCCAGGGTGAAAGCGAGGGGGCAAGTCACTTGGGACGTACTTCCGAGAGCCCTCTCCTCCCGACGCCAGCGGACATTTTAAACTTAACCCATTTATACCGGAGCATTCTGGCAGGGACTAGCAGTTTACGCTATCTGCATTTATAATAAAACAAGCCATGGCTTTAATACCTCCAGACTGTGTCTGTCATTATTTGTATGTTCTGTTGGGTAAGGGTATAAAGGAAGGGGGAAAGCTCTCGCGCTTCCCTGGTCAGCAGCTTTGCCTAGCCTGGCATAGGCGTGAAAGCCATGAACCGGGAGTGGTGCGGCCCAAAACACGATTGGGGCCACTGGGGACGGCCGTGGGGCAGTATGGGGAGTGACCTGGTAATTAAGCTAGCAGCCGAGCAAGGAACGGTCACGTTTCTCCTGGGCTGCAGCGGTTTCCCACCCACCCATCCCTAGTATGAATGAATTTGGGGGGACACATCCAAGGTTGAGCAAGGCTTGCGAGCAGGGCGAGATTGCTTGGGGGCGAAGGGACAGCTTGTTTGGCCCCCCAATATTGTTAACATTCTCTTGTTTCAGGGGTACGCCCAAAATCCTTTTTGGAAACAAGGACAGGAGTTCCTGAAGAAGCGGTCGGTGTTCGGACCAAGTACCTTTGTCGCGCGGCAATTTGGGGGGTAGGGGTGTTGTTCTGGCAGAGGCTCGGGCCTGTAAATGCCGGGGTGGAGCGAGGGGGTCAAGTCCACCGGGACATACTTTTCCGGGAGCCCTCTCGCGACGCCGGCCTAGGCCGGCGGACATTTTACTTAACCCCTTACTGAGGCTTCTGGCAGGGACTAACAGTTAATGCTATCTACCTTTATAATAAACAAGTCGCGGCCTTTATATCTCCAACGTGTCTGTCATTATTTGTGATTTTCTGTGTGGGTAAGCGTCTAAAGGAAGGGGGAAGCTCCCGCGCTTCCTGGTCATCTCCTCTCATTCCTATTTTACTCATCTCCAAAATGTCATAGGCCTTGTTCAACTCTTTGTGGGTAGTATGAACTGTCCACGTAACCAGGTGGACACTTTTCCTAAGTAAGCTTCCTCTTGGGGACTATTGAAGGAAGGAACACAAACCTTTGCCATAAAACTGGACCCTAAAGAGGTATTTCCAAACTTTATCTATAACTCAATAATCAAGGTAGTTTTCATCACTTTTTTCCTGCCGTCTGTCAACTGGTGGTTTGTGGGGAGAGCATATACTCTTTATAATTAGATGCATGAAACTCTGCATCTAGATGTGTACTTGTCCCATTTTTTTTTAATGTGTAAACCCTCCCTGCCCGCTTCTAGGGAGATTTCATGTGTGTTATGTTTGGCTACTACGCAATGGGGTGACCCTACTCAGTGCTTGGATGCAGGCCGCTGGTGTAGGTAATGAGGTTGTAGAATAATGAACGCCAGGAACTTTTTGTAGTAATAAACAGTCATTGTATGTGTGTCTCCAAGCACAGGGCATCACTCATACAATATTAAACCAACGTTGTAATGTATTTTATACGAGATATACATGAAATCTAGTTCTTCTCCATCAATATCCCACTCTAAACAGAACACTCAAGAAGGTACTTTGATGAGGGTCTATTTGTTATTGATGCTTTCAGTAAGAATAAGCATCAGCCACTACCGTGTTTTAACTTTTATAAACAAAGTTAAATAGAACGCTAAAAAATATATGCTGAAGATAGGCACATAACTATTTTAAAAAGCATAATAGCAACTTTTATGGAATACACACTCCAAACCGGCTTTTGTTAGGAGGCTACTAGCGGCTCATATTTAAAATGGGGACCGGCATGCTTTTTATAGAATCATAATTGGACTAATTTCCATTCCACATTTTACAAAATATATTTCTGCATTAATGTTTCTGAAAATTAGAAAACCTGAATGTTTCAAAAAAAGAAGTTCTCAGGGAAAAACAGGCATTCTGTACCACTAATTGTTTATAAACCAATTAATGGGAACTGCAATTTTTGTCAAGAGCTCTGGTATTGGGGGTTATGTAAGTAGAAATTAAACAGCTTTCTACGCATTCCCAATCGACCATGTTCATGGTTATGCCGGCCAACAGTGATATTATTCTGGCCCATTTTTGGTGAGAACCCCCTTTAGGCGGCAAAGAAGCTATATTTAT
>WSYH01011669.1:0-20418 GCA_036426205.1 Ascaphus truei
TAAGAAATTTATATTAGCGTAGGGACCCTGATATTTGGTCTGCCTTGGCGTTGGCTCAGGGGCTTACAACAATTTTGGCCAAACATGTCAAAACAAAAGACCATTTACTGATAGATATTTATCCATATAATTTAGGCCACTTTTACCGTGTATGAGTCGACTCTAGATGTGCTAAAAAATGAGCTTTGTCTGTGTTTTATGTTTAGTCTCTGGTTTTAATGATATTGCCATGCTCAGTAGCCACTCCTCTGAGCACTCATATGCTTATATATTGGGTGGGGTTATTTTGGGGGTTAATTTAATAGGAGCTTGTTAGGTGTCCAGTATGTAACTGAGATGGCAACTTATAATTGATAATAATTAAAAACAAGTACATGGCAAGGGGTAAATAGTTATTTCCAAGACAAGATGTTATATTCAAAGAACTTTATATACAAAACAATACGATCAGTGCATTGATAGGACAGTTCAATTAAATCATGGTCAATTCAAATAGAAATGTTAACATTAAATAACACAGTGCAATTCATATTCAAAGTTGAAACAAAGGTAGCAGCGATGCCATATGAATTCTGCAATGAATGGAAACTCCATTGATATTAAACAATATATTTACATCAGAATAAAAACAGCACCCAATCAGAATGCTTAGAGACCTAAATTGATAGTGTTCTCAAAAGGTGGGAGGGGGGGGGGGGAGGGGAGGGAGAGGGGGGAAGGGGAGGGGGGAGAGGGGAGGGGGGGGAGGAGGGGAGGAGGGGGACGAGGGAGGGGGAAGGGGTGGGATGGGGGACGGGGGAGGGGGGAGGGGACGGGGGGGAGGGGGGCAGGGTGGAGAGGGAGGGGGGAAGGGGTGGGAGGGGAAGGGTGGGAGGGGGATAGGGGCGCGAAGGGGATGGGGGGGGGAAGGAAGGTAGGGGAGAGTGGAAGACTTGGAAAACACAAGTTTCATATGTGGATCCCAAACTATTTATCAAAAAAATGAACATTATTGTTGTATATCAAACAAGTTGGATTAAATAGTGACCTATGTTTATACAATAAACAAATTGTCATAATCAACAAGGCCTTAAACTAGGGTCAAGGGGTTTAACAAATCAAGGAAGGAGAAATATGTGTTGGAACTGGAAGGTACACAAAAAAAACAGGGTTTTTTTTACCATTCTATTTGGGTCACCTTACCATGTCAGAGAACCTCATATGATTCAAAACATAGTGATTGTGCAGCACGCAGATTAATGTGTCTATGGACAAACCACATGGATCAACAGTAGACATAAGAAACATTATATATATAATATATCAGGTTTCCCAATGGCAAGGGAATACCTGGTTTTGAGTTTTTTTAAAGAAAATGTTTTATCTCCCAGTCTAAGTTGATGGCCTCGAGTGTCATGGTATCCAACGTGAAGATCCAGAACATTTGCTTTTGATTAAGGTGTTCTGACGATCTCCACTCGGACTGGGAGTGGAATGTGTTCTAACCATTAAAGGTGAGATGATCTAAAATCTAAATTACCTTTAGGAATCAAAATGGCGACCACTGGGAACCTCTGATCCTGTTCTTAATGCTTCTAAATGTTCCATATTCGAAGCTTTAACGGACGGATTGTGCGCCCTATTCGTCATACCACAGTCCACATGTCAAGATTATTACCACATAGTTGGTATTGGATGTGATAAAACTCCTCAGTCTAATGTTTGTTTTTTATTTATCTTGGAAATGTATTAATTTAATGGTTGCAGGGTACTACAGGACTTTGCAAACGTGATTTTTTTTGTAAACTAACAGTCGACAAGCAATCTATCCGCATCCTTGTGCTCTAGACCACTGGAACATCTTGTCATTGGACAACAAACTTAAGCCACATATTGAGGACATGGAATTACCACAAAATTCGTATTCAAAAACGGCTTAACACCTTATCCACTACATACACCCCCTATGTATACAAAAAACCACATACAAAAAACTAGGGTTTTGTCCCTCCAATAGGTTTCTTTCACGTGTGGCTTGGCCAAAGTCGTACCCATGCAAAGCCAATTAAAGTAATACATTCCAAAGATAAATAAAAACAAAATTAGAGGGACTGAGGATGTTTTATCACATGCAATACCCAACTATTGTGGTATAATCTTGACATTTGTGGCTGTGGTATGAAGCTACATAGGGCGCACAATACGTCTGTAAAGCTTTCGGACTAAGGGACATATTAGAAGCATTAAGAACAAGGATCAGAGGTTCCAAGTGGCACGGCATTTTTATGGAATGTCTAAAGTATTTAGATCATCTCACCTTTAGTGGTTTAAGAACACATTCCACTCCAAGTCCGAAGTGGAGGACGTCAGAACACCCTTATAAAAAGGAAATGTTCTGATCTTTCAGTTGGATTACCATGACACCTCGAGGGGCATCAACGTAGACGGGAGATAAACATTTTCAGTTTAAAAAAACCTCAAAACAGGTATTCTTGCATTGGGAACCCTGATATATATATTATATATAATCTCTATATTTTCTTATGTATAATGTTGACCAGGTGGCTGTCCATTAGACACATTACTCTGCAAAACAATCAAGATGGTGAATCATATGCGTTCATGACTGTATAGGTGACAAATAGAATGGTAAAACCGCTGTGTTTGTGTACCTTCCAGTTCCAACAAAGATTTCTCTCCTTGTGTGTTTAAGACACCTGGACCCAGTTGAAGGCCATTGGGGATTATGACAATTTGGTTTAGTATAAATAGGTCACATATGATCCAACTTGTTTGATATACAAACCTTAAGTACATTTTGTGATAAATATTTGGGATTCACATATGAAAACCGTGTTCCAATTCTCCACTCTCCCCTACATTCCTTTTCTACATTGTCACATCAGCAAAGGAGCACACAGAGCCGGTTTCCATGGGACATATGTGCGTACACCGCTGCTCATGAGCTGCCCACCAGGCACACAGGTCTATATAGTTCAGGGTGACAAGAGAGTCTAGGGGGGTTTAGGACTTCCCCCATACAACTTTCCATATTCGCTAGACCGTGTGCCATCTAGGGTAATCACCACAGCCTCAAGCATGGCAATTTATAATACCATGCGATCCGGTTTATTAAAAGCAGGAAAGACAATTCATTATTTTTCATTAGTGGGGTTAATCAAAGCTCGGTGCACTGGATGATTGGGGCCTCCACCCCAATTTGTTCACCCAAAATGGATCCCATTCTAAAAGTTTTTTACAAAGTATTGTTATAACTTCATCAGATGTAGATCTATAACGGTGCTAAAAGATATACAAAACATGATGTTTAGATTACTCATTTTGTTCTGAACCAATAAAGACTTTGTTCGTGGGGTGGAGAGGGCACTTTGATTTTTTTTTAATTTAATAATTGAATTGATGCTTCACACATAGAACGACCCAATAAAAGTATATTTTGGGTGTCCACTAATGTTGATCAAAAAGAGTCAGTGCAATTCTACTTTTATTTAGGAAAATCACTGCAGGTAATTTTATTTTTTTAAAGGCACAGAGAGTTTGTCATCTGAAAATAAAAAATTGAACACCATTGGAGAATGTTACGTTTGAGACGGAGTTCTGAGAAAAAGTGAATGTATTATGCAAAATTAGCTTAACTACGAGTGGTTTGAGTGTTAAAGAAGGCTAAAAAAAAAGCATGTAGAAGAATGAGAGAAGCGTTAGTGGTTCTGAAAAACAATCAGGTCTAAATAACACATATGTCCATGGTGTGGTATCTTTTAGTACTGTTATAGTTCGGTATCAACAGTAATATGTTATAAAAATATCTCAAAATTGGCCTGCCATTTAAAACGTGATCAGTTGAGAGGAATAAGGACCAAATAATGTTTACATTTTGTTTTTTACAAGAAAAAGGTGGAAATTGGGGGTTTGTTCACTCGTGCTTAATTAACCAAAAAAAGTTATCTGTATGGGAAATGAATGTTCAAGTGCAGTGTTGTAAACAAGGTGGCAAGTAAAGGGAAATTTGTTTCCTTGTTGTTGACGCCAAACAAAACAAAATATTTACAATTAAATTTTTTTTTTTAATTGTTATAAATGGACAGCATATGAAAAAGGACATGTATGTTTAGCAACAGATTTATAAACCCATGTCCATTGTACAAATTAAAATTAAATTTGACTTATGCTAACAGTAGCCCATGTATGGATAAAACATATTGGTAGATGATGGCTTTGAATTTATAAGCCTTGAGGAACTATCTGTGCGCCCAAGGGAGGATTATGCAAAGAGTTTAAAAAATGAGTACAAGAGAATCCTTTGGTTGTAATGTAAAAAAAAAAAAAACACCAGGACCCACATGGTTTAATAAAGATTTGAACAACAACATGTTATGTTAATAATTTCAGTTATGATAAGAATACAACAACCAAGGGGGTAACATTAATTTAAAATTAAAAATACCTATTTTTCTCCTGTGAGGTCACCTGGGTAATATCTTTGCATTAATGGGGCAAATAAAACAATGACAAAGTAAGATGCTTATATAGTAGCGACTGGTGAAAGTGTACAAGAGTTACCAGAGATTGACCGATCTCGAGTTCTCTACAAGGGTTTGGTGTACATCCCGGGGAATGTCTGGCAGACAGCGGTTGACAGAGAGGGGGCACTCTCAAGTTCCTTACAGATTTAAAATATAGACTGGACGGGCAAAATCAAGCGGGGGTCAGACACTTGAACAATATCAAACATTGGACAGGATGTCTGTGTTGCATATGTCAGCTATTTTCTTACCACCTCAAAAAATAAAATTGCCTATTGTTTAGGACAGATGTCTGGTAGGGCATTAAAATCATATGAATGCAACAGCTAGGGTAGCATTATTATATGCTTACAGGGATGAGAGTTATGGTTATTTTACTATGTTCTCAGATTGATTGTTTAAAATGTATTCTTCTCTCCCAGCATAAAAGAGTGGGGGAAACAGAAACACCCGCAAAGTGGTTGGGCCTGTCCTTGCAACAGGGGCAATGTTTGAGATAAAAATAATGCATTTGGGTTATTATCAGAAGTAGGGAATTCAAACAAGAGGGATGTTATAGCAATAAAACAGGAACTTCTCATATCGTCAAGTCAAGAGACTTTGACGGGAATTAATATGTATTCAGTTGTACGGATAGGTTTCTCTGTTTTAATCATTGATATTTATATGAAACTGTCTCATTTTTACAGATGTAGGGGATTTACTATCGCGTGGGCGCGTTAGATGCATAATTAACACTTTGTCAAGCACCTAGTCCACGACTGAGCCGCACCGGCTACAGTCAGTCGGAATAATTTTTGTGGCGTTATTGATGTTGTTGCAGTCAGTGCAGGCCCAACAAATGGAGCAAGGAATATCTTTGCCTATGATTAACTCTGAATGCGAAGTAGTTCAGTAGTAGCCTGCAGGGGTCGGAATATAGGATACAATGTACACGTTCGTTTGTCTAATGACCCTGTAAAAATCTCTACTGTTGAAGTTTTAACACTTTATTAAAAAAAAATGTGATTATCAAAACTGTCTTCATATCCTGTTTAGATACCTTCTCTTTCTAAAAGATGTCTACCTTTTTTGAAGATATCTATGATATCTGCCATCACAGTCTCAAGGGTAATGAATTCCATATTTAACACCCTTCTGTAAGAACCCTTTTTGCCTGTGTGCTGGGGAGGAAATCTCTTTTCTCCAAAACTTAAGGGATTTGACCGGGTAGTTTTTAATCTCTGTGTTGAAAGTTCTTTGAAACGCTCGTGTATGTTCCCCGAATATATTTGTGTATGTTATTAATGTCCCCTCTTAGACGGCCTCTTTAATAATGTAAAACAATCTACTGTAAATTAGTAGTCTCTTTTCATATGTCAGATTACTCATACCTATATTAATTGGATTGGGCTCCTCTATGTATCTCTAGTTTCATAATTCTTTTTCTAAGAAAAATTGTTACTAATATTCAAGGTGTGCTAATGCTTATAAAAGGGCATTCATTATGTTTACTTTCCTTCCATCCATATTGCATTAATGCAAGATAAGATCTTGTTTGCCTTTGCCGATACTGTATGACTTTGGGCCCTATTTGCTAAAGTTACTATAGCGGTACTGAACCGCAAGCTAAACTAGGGGTTAATGGCCATTAGTTTGTTTTTTGATTGTACAGTTGCTGCCCACAGGGACATGGACAACAGTAGAAAGGTGATGAGGATGGCTTCATCCTGGCAGGGGTAAGTAGAACTTTTATTGACTTTTTGCTGGCTGGATAATGTTTTATGTTTAATGGTCAAATGAGCATTATCCATATCTGGATAATAGTAGTAATTTGCCCCGTTATTGTATGAATGTGTTGAGTGGGGTTGTTGGGAGTAGAGAGAGGTGAGTAGTAGGGTTGTTTTTGGGGAGTAGAGGGATTGTTCTGGGGGTAGAGGGATTGGGAAGGGGGTTTGTTGCCCCAAGGGTGTGGGTTAGGGGGGGGGGCATCTCAGGTGGGGAGCGGGAGTGGTTAACCTTTCGTTACCATAGTGGTTAAGTGGTTTACTACTAATACTATGGTAGTGACGGGGTTAATCCTCCGCAACCTTCCCAGCTGGCCTAACCACCCACCCCTGGGGGCAAAACATCCCCTTTATCCACCCTCTGTATCCCCAACAAACTGAAGTAAGGGTACTCATGTTTAACCCTTCAGCATTAGGGCTAGCCGCTAAAGTAATTGAAGCTGCCTGTAAATGTTTTCTAGTACAGTACATAGGATGGAAGCAGGGGTCTCCGGAGGTGGTATAATGTATGTTGTAACAGCTCGGAGACGCACGGACTAAATGGATTCAATTGAAAATCAAAAATAAATTCTAAGTCCTACTCGCAAAATCCATCTTGCCACCCTGGGGTGGCGAGATGAGATCGGTGATAGCGCGCTAGTGAGAGGCCTCTCTGATCTCGAGGAGCTACTAGAATAGGGTGATGTTTCTCAAATCGTTTGAGTTGGAGCTGTTTTTCAGATCTGATCGGTTTCATGTGTTTGAGCAAGGGAGCGAGACTTGCTAAGGGAGATGCACCTCGCAAACGATTTGACAGGTCATTGGAACTTTTGATAGCCAAATTGACAAATCGTTCAGAAACTGCCTCAAAATTCTCTATGAGTTAGTTACGAAGTTTATAGAATAGGCCACTATATTGGATAATTTAAAATTACCCATATGCAAACTGAGATAGTTTTGATGCCTTTTCCATGCCAAAAGTATTTTGGCACCCAGTCTAACGATATTTGGTATTTTATACTGTCGGGCCCCCTTTATTCTCCAATCACTGCATTTTTCCGGGATTTTTTTTTCGATGCACGCACTTCACCGCGTTTCATGCCGCATCCTGTTGCATTCAAAGACGCGTGTTGACTGGCGGTTGTTGATGCGCGGTTGTGACTGTGTTTATTGATAAGGGTTCAGATTTTTAATTGGTTGCAGTCTTAGTGTGTCCGCCAGATGGAAGATTTCAGGAAATTATAGGCGATTGCGCTTTCGTAAAATGTGTGACTTGAACGTGTTTCGTTTTAGTTCCACAGGGTCTATGTAAATGGCCTGGGGGACTGAAGGAAGAGGTTTTTACAATAAGGTATCAATTTAGATTTCATATTAAAGAAAAGACCAAGCACAGTTTTCTGGTCTGGTTATTTGTCACAAGAGATCCCGCCATGAGTGTACAAGTGCAGCCCGGTTCCAAAAAACCTGACGAACGTAAGCTTATTTAATATGGGCCAGCGATTATGCAACAGATGATAAGCTGGCAACAGTTGTCAAAATTATCAGTATTTATCGAAAAAACTATGACTTTTTACAAATTTTCGCCAGTCCTCATGTGTACAGTCATCTAAATGCAGTCATGATGTACACCAAACCTCTCCTCTCTCAATGTACACAAAGAATGAGGAAGAAGAAGATGGAAGAAGATAAAGACGGAAAAATTATATTACTATATATACATATTATTATATATTATCTATTATTAATTAATATTATTATTCAAGGTGCATATTCATGATTATCCACGCCCCTCCATTTCATTGACAGAGAAATTAATAAGACTTCATTATGTATTATTCATGATTTATGTATATGTTTTTTGATGTTTATGATAAAATAAATAAAGATTTATTTACATTATGAATCCTAATCAGACACACAACCCACCCCACCACACACACAGTACACCAAAGAAAAGAAAGAATGACAAAAACAACAATGAATTCAGTTAATGGTGGTTTTTTAAAACCGTTCAATTCTCACAGTGCTGTGCAAAATCAATTACATATCAAATTCGAGAAGGGATTTTCCAAAGCGTTAAGTCAAACAAACGCATCAAAGGGTGGGGGGGGGGGGGTTGGTGAGTCATGCGCAGTAAGTAATCAGCTAGTCCCATCTCAAAGAGGATTACACGCGGTGCAGTTGATTGTGGACGCCGGCAGGGACGGATTAAAAAACACAATGGGCAAGCTTCAGAAAAATGAATGGACCTGTAGGGGGGGGACGGTGTCGGTCAATAAGAGTTTCAAATCATTGAATGCTGGAGCCTGTGTGGTGGGGGGGGGGAGGGGGGTACAGGGTACAGCTGCCATGAAGGCTTAGCTGTGCAGCAGTTCCAAAAAATGACATTTAATTTCAAAAGGCAGTTCATCTATAATATGTATCCCTACACCCCCAAATACAGTACATAAAAAAGCACCACAAATCAACAATTGTTGCAGTCAAAACGAACAGGGTCGCAGTAGTCAAAAGTTCCAGCACAGATTGAATATCGTAATATTCACGAGGTTTTGCAGGCTTGTGGAGAAGGAAAATAAAAAAAAAAAATGAGAAGAAAATTATTATAATTTTTTTTCGGTCACTCACTCAAGCAAGCAGGGTGAACGTTCAGACGCATACTCTAGTAATCCAGATGTCAAGCAAGGAATGTGATTGGAAACCAGAAACCACCACATTCAAAGGAATGGTGTGGAGGGAAAAATGGTGTACTGCACTGTAGAGAAGTAAGAAGTGAAATACCCTGCCAGTGCAGTTACATTATCCTGTGTGTGTGCGGGGGCGAGCGAGAGGAGGAGGGGAGAGTGCTGTATATGCCGAAATGTGATACATGTTACAGTACTGTACACGTTATATGCGTGTTCAACAATTTTCAAATGAACATACAGCACTGAAGCATGTATAAGTATATATGCAAATTACAATTACTGCGGTGTGCACACGCAGACTGTGGACTGAAGTAGGTTGAAATGATAAAGTATTTAGACTCAAAGACACAGTCGACGAAACGCCCCCCTGAGTTTAGACGGTATTGCGTATTGCAGGACGAGAGATGATAAAATTGCTAATATTACAAGCGCTAAAAATAAACGCAATTCACCCGGCCAAAAAAAAACAAAAACGCAGCTGCCCGAGATTATCAGAGCGCGAGGATCCGGGCAGCATAGGATAAAGGCGGCTGCCGCTGTTAGCATATCCCCTAAAAAAACATTTTCTTTTTTGTACTTAAAAGTCCTCCATGCTATTTCTATCCCACAAGGTTTGTACATTTTCATCATTCCCGTCATAAAACATCTTCCCTGATCATAGGTTTAGATCCGGTTAACATATAAAACATAATCCACCTCCCCTTCATTTGTTCGATCCTTCCGAACTAGGGAATAACCTTCTAAATAACTGCCCAGTCCTGAGTTTCATCTACCATGTTTCAGAATGACTATGAATCATACTGCTCCCTGCAGCTATTAATTCAGCTCCCCCATTTTATCTGTAAGGCTTCTTGCATAGCAAGCAGCATTTTTAAAGTTGTTTCAGTCTGTGCTATTATTATCTTACTAGCTGAGAGACCCGAGCATGCCCGGGACACCAAAAACCTCCCCGGCTCCTTCCTCTCGCCCCCCACCCCCACCCCCATTCCACCTCGCTCTCTCCCCCCCCCTGCGCTGCTCTGGTCCTCTCCCCCCCCCCCTGCGCTGCTCCGCGGCCTTCCCCCAGACGCAGCACACAGTCCACACCCACCGTAAGAACACCAGAGCCACACACACAACCAGTGAGAGACACACCACACAGTGTAGACACATACAAACACAAGTGTCACAACACACACACACACACACCACACAAACACAAACACACACAAATAGTGGTCACACAGTGTCACACCAGTGTCACACCACAACGTGTCACACACACACAGTGTCACACACCACACACAATAGGGTCACCAAAAATCCACAAACACACACAGTGTTCAACACACACCACACACTAAAATGTCCTCGGGGTACCCACAAACTGGGGTGAGGGACCCACCCGTTCACCCCACCGGTGGACACCAGCCACCTCCGTCAAGTTCCGCGCTTCCACCGAGTCCAGAGGCGGCTCGTCCTGTGCCGGGCACTTGATCCGGTCGGTCCCAAGGTGTGGGGACGGGCATGCAGAGCAGGCCGCGAGCGAACGGCAACCCGGGGAACGGGCTGCGAGCCGGCAGTCGGGAGATGGAGGCTAAGTGCTGATGAGCGGGGAGCAGCAGCAGGAGTGCGCGCACCCGCCAGGCCGCGTGGAGGCACACGTGTAATGCGCATGTGTGTGACAGGCGGGCACCGGGGAAAGGGTGGGGGCAAGGTCCAGGGTGGAACGACACAGGGGCAGAGGTGGGGGTTGACACCGGGGGGATGGGGGGTGCGCGGCAGGGGAGGTGAATTACCCGGGGGGGCAGGGGGTCTCAGCGGAAGACAAGCGACACAGGTGGTGGGTCCGCTTCCCCCCCCCCCCGTGACAGGTGAGCGAGGGGGGTTGGGTGGTGGGCAAGAGGTGAGGCGGATGTGCCGAGAGCGGAGGGGGGTGTGGGGAGTGGTGGGGTGGTCCTACTAAGTGAGATTACTAATCAAGGTGAGGGCAAGAGGTGCAATGTGAGGGGGTGGGGTGAGGTGGGAGGGGGTGAGTCGTGGCCAATCACCAAGGGGAAAACAACAGGGCCAATCACGCAGGGAGAAGACATACCACACACAAATATTATTTCAGAGTATAGTATAGATCTGCTCCGCACAGTTGCACAGACACTCAATATATTCTAATCTTTAGAAGGTTCCTAGTATTATCTGATTATATGGGTGTTCTCCCTGTTGCCCAACTCCCACTTGCCCCCATTCACCTTCATGACCCTTGCGATTTCCCATCCCCAACATCTTCTAATTTAGGTGCTTATACTGTTTCGTGTCCCTCTACCATCCTACTAGTTTTTTAAAATCTCTACATGACATGTGTCATACAAAGATAAAATTAGGGATCATATAAAGTCTTAACACAAATATTTATGCTGTTTAGTAATAATGGTGATATGTTTGTGTGAACTGATATGAATAGTATTAATAATGCGGTATATTTATGGGTGTAAAATAATGATACATATCATCTCAACAATAAAATTACATGAGATTTCTATTTAATGTAAAATAAATGAAGGAAGTACTCTATAAATAATGGAAACATGTAGAAGTGTGTGTCCAGGTAGGAGGGAGCGATGGTTCGGAACACCCAGAAGAAAAGAGAAAAAGATTAAAAAAAATGATGGTGCAGCAAAATAACACCAAAGTAAGTAGGTGTAAACGTACATGAATCTTGGCTCTATAAATGCCTACTTACAGAGGTAATGGTTAACCAGCAATTACTCCAGGATGGCAGGTAAGTTTTTAGACCGCAGGAGTAACAGGGACCCAAAACGATGTGATTTTTATAGGAGAAATCCCACTCGAAGTAGGTGTTCATGGAAGACAAGGAGAGAACATGGTATTTAGATCGAAGGTATCAAATGTAAAGTTAAAAGCATATAGGAAAATTTGTACTCACAATTAAGTACATAGGCCAGGTACACATAAGGTTTTATTTGAGGGAAGTAGAGTGCCGGAAACAGATGAAACGCTTTGCTTGCTTCACTCCAGTGACTCGTCGGACGCGGTGGAGGCGTCTGAACGTCACATCCGGTGAGGGGTTGACGACTTTCGGTAAGGTAAACAGGGAAGCGGGTGGACACAGACAAAACACAACAGACTCGGCGCCTTCGTTCAAGAACGCGTACAGGGCTATGGAAGGCTCTTTTGTATTCCCTTTCCTTAGGGACTCTCTATCTCTCTGTAGCTCTCTCTCTCTATATTCTCTCCTCTCTCTCTTTTATCTCACTGTTGTTCTCTCTCTTTCTGTTGTTCTTCTCTCTATGTAGCTCATCCCCAGTCTCTGTTCCCTATCTCTTTCAAATCTCTCTCTCTCGGTATGTTCTCCCTACTCTCCGATACGCTCTCTCTATTGTGATATCATTTTACTTTAATATGTTTATTTCATATGTTTATTTAACAAATATATTGAATGTAATAGATTACCAGAGGTCTAAGATTTCCCAAAGAATCACCATCCAATTTAGATGATGAGGACTTCGTTCAAAAATTGGAATGAGGCAATAGATAAGTGCTCTTTGATTTAATGGTATCCCTAATTAATCAACTAAAAAACATATAAGCTTAGTGGGAAGAGGTCACCATTATAGAAGAAAGTTAGCACTTCTAGAAGATACTGCTGAATTAAGTAAAGATCGTGACTAAAAGAAAAATTGATAACTTGAAAATGAATAATATACTAACAAATCTAAATAAATTCCAAAGAGATGAAGGAGCTTTCTAAGAGGGGAAACAAAAGATTGGAAGAAAAGAAAGTAATTACCAGCAGAGAGATTGGGGGGTGCACAGATGTGGTGATAACCATCTAAAGGTTCTGATCAATCACCATTCAAATCTTATTTACCAATTCATCTTATATAAAGTAAACACTTAATTACAAACCAAATTTTAACCTAGAATACCACGGAGAGACTATAAAGGGCTATAGATCTGTATACCCACATCTAGAAAATCATTTGCTCACTCCAATAAACATATTAAAGAAATTATATCAAAAGAGAGAGAGAGAGAGTATCGGAAGAGAGGGAGGAACAGCGAGAGAGAGAGAATGAATTGAAAGAGATAGGGAACAGAGACTGCAGAGGAAAGACCAGAGAGGAGGAGAACAACAGAAAGAGATGAGAACAACATTAGAGAGAGAGGGTCGCCTAGACCTACTGCCAAGCCATAGCTTCCTTGTCCACTGGGTGTGTGCTGCCTTCTTGGCTCTGGGTTCTCTGTATATCGTCTTCTTGTTGGCTCGGGTCTCTTCCTTTATAGGTGCTCTGTCTGTTGCTGTTGCCTTTGCTTGAAGTCAGACTCCTATGCACATGCTTTGACTTCTGGTCTGTTATTTACCTGTACCTGATATTGTAGAAGGTATGTTCACAGTAAAGCCCTTGCTGGTTAATCTGGCTTGCTTGTCCCTGTTTGTTCCTGTTATCAGTCCCTGCCCCCAGACCCTGTCCTTGCTCCCCTGTCCTGTCCAGTCTCATCGTTGCCGACCTCTGCTTGTTACCTGACTTCGCTACTGCTGCTGCCTCGAGGACCCTCTGCTTGTTTCCTGACTGGCTTTACCTGCCGCCTGCCTTGGACTCTGCTTTGTAACTGGACTTCGCGCCTGCCGCATTTTGCCTCGACCCCTGCGTGTGACCCCTACTACGCTGTGCTGTTCCGGCCACCGAGACCTACCGCACAGAGTCTCCGTGACACCTGTACAGCTGTTTGGAATGAAGGCGACGAATCTGCTGTGTGGTCTTGCCACCCGCTTCCTGTTACCACCGGAAGTCGTCAACACCTCACCGGATTGTTGTGACATCAGACGCCATCCACCGACGATCCGACGGGGAGTCCTTGGAAGTGAAGCAGCCAAGCGTTTATCTGTTCTGGCACTCTAATGCTTAAGTAAAACCCTTATGTTGTATATGTCCTATGATGTTACTATTGTGAGTCCATTTCCTACATGCTTTTAACTTATAAATTTTGATACTACGATCTATTACCATGGTTCTCCCTTGTACTTTTCCAGGAACACCTACTCGAGTGGGATGCTCCTGGATCAGTCATCTGTTTGGGTCCCTTGTAGTGGTCTAATAATTACCTGCAGTCCTTGGAATTGGTTAACCACTTTACCGCTGAGTAGGCCTTAACGATGACCAAGATTCATTTCACATACTTTGTGTTATTTTGCTTGCACATCATTTTTTATATTTTCTCGGGGGTTGTCCCTTGGGGGGAAAAAACCATCGTCCTGACTACCTGACACACTTATATTGAAGGAATCTGTACATATTACTGTGAAAGGTTGAGAATCCTTTTTGTTTCACCTTAACTTCAACTTTATCTCTCTATACTTTCCTTTACACTTACCTTAGATAGTTCTAATTCACATGTTTCACTGTCACTGGGTTTAGCGCAGTTCTAAGTCACTTTGGTTCAACAAAATGTTAGAAGTGAACATGTCTAATATTATAACAAGATTTGCATTAGCTTTTGTAACGCCACAGGAGAAAGAAGAAAAGAAATGGCTTTTATGCATAAGAACACATGTTAAGGTTTGACCATGCGTTAGTGCAGTGTATGGGAAACGTGAGAGATGAAAATACCCTGTTAATAGCCACTGCTACTTTTGATGAACGACATTATGTTTGAATTCATTAGTGTTGAGGAAAACCCGTAATAAGAACATCCCCTTCCAATTTCCCATAAGGCGCATTATTAGCAGAAAACAAACGATGTGGACTTTTGGGATCTACCACAAAGAGAGCAGGCTGTCATTGACTTACCAAATGTATGAATCATAAAGGATAGCACGCTGCTTGCAAAAAAAACATTATTACCCGTAGAATGGAGCCTTCTTGTACACTGTGTTGCATCTCAGGAAGAAGATTGAAATTCACCCTGGTCAAAAATAGTGTTAAGTTGGTTAGTATACTGGATGTTTGCCTATTAATGTCCACATCGCAGTTTATTTACAAACCATCTGTCTTCCAATCTTCAGTTATGACAGGCTGAAATACATAACATGACAGGTTCATTCATTACTGGGTGGTTTTGAAAAAATACATTCCTTCTTTGTTGGGTAAAATCACAAGACTTGTATGCATGAGTTGGTTGATTTCTGACCCCCACAATAATGATACCATTATTCAAAATGGATTTTGTGCAGCGATGCAAATTAAAACCATTCACACTTCTGCAAAGAATGGGCAAATTACTTTAAAAGCAAATGGTACTTGTATACATATAGTATTCCCTTATGGCATTGCTTTGATTTAGTTGAGAAAAGTGCAGCTGTACCTTTGGCCTAGAAAACATGCTCCTTTTGGGGATAAACATTGCACTGAAATAGATTTCCAGTCTCACAGTATAACAATACAGTGTTACCAATGTCAGTAATGTTGAGGCCTAATTACTTGAGTCTGCTATCTTCTTGAGAAATAGAACTCGTGCCAACACACTGTCATTCACCAGCTCTGAACAAGCCCTTAACCACAAACCGTTACAATGCACATCTGCACCACCCACATCTGAAGAAGAGCGGAAAGCCAGCCCGATGCAAGTCAATTAACCTGCAATAGCACATCAAAGGCCAAAAGGCACGCCAGGTCCCCACCCTTCAGACACCAAACGGATCACATGGTAGTAGCTGCCCCTCACGCCAGCACGGACAGCACACGTTGGGCTTGGCGACAATTCAGACACTTCTGGCCTCCGGACATTGCCCCTTGCACCACATGGATACTGATCCGCTCCAGCCAAAAAAGCTCAAACAAACACTACCGAGCTCGTGTCCGTGTGCACTTCCTCCTGTTGAAGTGTCTAAAGAGGAGGGGCCCCTCTGTAAAACTTCAACCAAGTCCCAACCTTTCCACCAACATTTGTTATGACTGTAAATCAAAACCGCTTGCTTGCCCCAGGACGCCAAGGAGGAGGAAAGGTTCTTGGGGTGCCTTCAGGTGAGTGGATTTCCTTTATGGTTCTGGGATTTTTGGCCATATAATTTGGCAAAGTTCTGTCCCCAAAAAAAATACCTATTGAAAAGTAAGCTCAATGTGTTGTCCTTTAAAGTGAGATAATGAACATTATTACCTGGTATAGATATATATATATTTTTAGCTCTTTTGGGTCTTACTTTAATTTTATTTTAGAAGGCCAATCCCCTTAAAGTAGTGCTCACATGGCAACCTCTCAATTGCTCCACCCCCTACAGTTCGTTTTTTAAAGGCAGATTTAAAGAGACCTTAACAGAGAAACTGTTCTTAATCCTGAGGCCTTTCGGAAAAGGTCCCCATGCCCAGCGATGTTCAAAAAGTGGGAGGGACTTCGATCCATATACTTGGTTTTGAGCCCAGTTACAAAAGTAAACATACATTTTCCCAAATCCATTGATCCGTGGAAAAACTAGAGGGGTGAAAACCGACATACTGTATATACTCCAGTAGTACGATAAGCTGGAAGAAATCTTTAGAGATAAAAAAAATTAAGATGCAGGGGAACTGAACTTTTAGTTTCCCAAGAACGTGTAAGGGCATTACTATATGTATTAATAAACAAGTATTTCTTCCAAACTTTGTTAAAAATATTAAGCTATATTTTTTTGAGAGATATCAAAACAATTGTTAACCGTCATACATGAGTGCCCTTTCGGCTCCTTATGGGGACTGCACCTTTAACAAGGGATATGCAACAATAGGAGCTTTCGCATTTATTGTTATACATGGTAACCCACACCTGGGGTCTAAGGTGTTACGTTTTAGTGGGCAATTATACCACATTTTTTGTCATTAACCCCTCTTAGGTATGTGACATCAGTGAAACGGGAGGAAAAGGAACGAACTCTCTAGTATTAAAAGCCCTAGAGTACCCTCACGAAAAGTTCCAGTTTTAGTTCACACTTATGTTCTGGTACTTATGTCTAAGTAGCTGTAATTATGATGAGATCGGTAGTTATTTTTAGTGAGTGTAAGAAGTGATTACAGTTACCATCTGAAGACCGAAAGAGTACACGGATAAATAGAGCAGAAGTGAAGGGCTGTATGGTAAGGCATGGTCCCCGCTGCCTGCTGCAGCGGCCCGCTTATGGCGTGGACTGAAGGACAAGAACCGCACCTCAATGGGGCCGGGGCGCTACATAAATTGCCACTGCTGTGTGCCGTACAGAGGCTCTGAAGACAAGAATTTCTGTTGCCTCACAACATGCGACGGAGCGGCTGGTCACACGCCAGATAGTTCAGCCAATGAGGGTGAACTGACGGGGGTGATGTACCTGTGGAATGGCCGCGCCCAACGTCATGGCCCCCGTTATTAGGTAGACGGGGCTCTGCCGGGAACATACAAGCCTAGGAGGCCTTGGGTGGCTGGATGATGCGGCGTGGCTAGCCAAAGGGCCTGCGCAGTTTGTGGTGAGGGGGACGGGAGAGAGGAAAGTTTGCTGAGGGAACTCGCACTGACAGGGCAGTTAGACAGTAAGTCAGTAAATGAGTAGTCAGTTAATAAGCAGGATAGCAAGGGGATAGATTCGGTTCCAGGGAGGAAGTGCTCCACTGGTCTCGGTCAGGAAACTCCCATAGGTCAACAGCTAGAACCCACACCTACTGGCTTGCCTGCTATAGGGAAGACCCCTAGACAGGGACGCTTCCTTAGCAAAATTAGGTTATCAGCCCAGATCGGATGCACACAGCGTGCGCTGCCTGCGTTGGGACCAGACAAGGCCATCAAATCAGAGACACGTGTATCTAAGGTCGGGTACGCCCTCCAACCGGAATACCCCCCACGGCGGAGGCGGATCTCGGTGGACCCAACTGAGTGGTGTTTGTTATACCCAGCGGACCTGTGGGTTGGAAGTGCGCCCCGGGCAGGGTATTATCTACAAGTGCACCAACAATTACACGAGGGGCAGCGTATCACACAATTTGGGTGGGGCATGGCTATTAGTGGCATGGGACACTGGGACACTGGTGCTCAGGCACCCATGTACTGTGGGGATATTCCACGGGCTGGATATCGATATATAATCTACAGTTGTGTGAAAAAGAAAGTACCCTCGCTTGAATTCTATGGTTGTTTACATATCAGGACATATATTAACAATCCATTTGGTTCCTTAGAAGTCGTAAATTTAGTAAATACAACTCAGATGAGAACAAAACACACAAAGAAATATTACACCGGTGTCATGATTTATTTTAATCAAAAAAATAAGACAAAAGGGAGAAGCCATGTGTGAAAAACTAAAGTTCATACCTATGATTCAATTCTAGATTGTAAACCACCTTGCCTTTAGCAGCAATAACTGAGGTAGGGTAAAGTTTTATGTATGACTTATCAGTCTTCACATGTGTGGAGGAATTTGGTCCCACTCTGCTTACAACGTTGCTTCAGTTAACTGAGGTTGCGGGCATTGTGTATGCACAGATCTTCTTAGGGCCCATCAAAGCATTTCAATCGGGTTAGGTATGGACTTGACTAGGGCCATTGAAACACCTTGATCTTTTCGTTTCAGCCATCTGTTGTAGATTTGCTTGGTGCTTGGGATCATTGTCCTGTTGCATGACCCAATTTCGGCCAAGTTGAGCTGTGGACAAGATGGCCTCACATTTGACTCTAGGAACACTTGGGTATAAAGAGGGTTTCATGTCGATCAATGACTGCAAGGTTCCCAGGGCCTCTGGCTGCAAAAACAAAGCCCAAACTCATCACCCCTCCACCATCGTGCTTGACCAGTTGGTTATCTATGAAAGGGGTTTGTTGCTTATAATGCTGTTGTTTTGTTTTCGCCAACGTGGGCTGTGGATTATGCAAAACATTCCACTCTGGTCTCGTCTGTCTAAAGGGACCTTGTGCAGACGTCTGTGGTTTGTTCAGATGACACTTTGAAAACACTAAGCCGGCGGCCATGTTCTTTGTAGAGAGGAGGCTTTATCTGGCTACCATTCTAAACAACCCATACTTGTTTCCGTGCTTTTTAATTGTCTGTCCATGAACTGTAAAATTTAAACATGCTAACGGGCCTGTTGTCGCACGTCTCAGATGGAACACTTGCAGAGTTTTTTTTGCAATTTCTCCTGTGAGCATCATGCAACGCCTTGCTGAACCTGGGGTGAATTACTGAGACGTCCACTCCTGGGAGAGTGGCAAACTCGTCTGAGAAACATATGTTTTCCACGTTGAATAATCTTTCGTCCTGTTAGAATATGGACCTTTAAAGGTTGGAAATGGCCTTAGAGCCTTCCAGATTGAAAGGGCAGAAAAACAATGCTTCTCTAACGTTGCTTTATTGAGCGGTGGTCACAATAGCTGTATGATCAATAAATCAAAGGCATTTATAGGCAGGACTGTCTGCTATTAGCATCCTTAATTCTATGAAGCAGAAGGTGTACTTAGGTTTTTCACATGTAGCTTCTCCATTTTGGCTTTATGTTTGTTAAAATAAATCATGACACGGTTTGGTTGTTTTTTTGTAGTATGTCAGGTGTTGTTGTTACATCTGAGGTTGTATTAACTCATTTTTAGACCTTCTGAAGGAAAATATGATGTTATTATGGTCCTGGATATGTAAACCAATAGAATGCAAAGAATGTGGTCTTTCTTTTGTATTCAACTGTATATTGTCTTGTTATATTGGTGTGCGAAGTGATTCCTGTATAAGTTATTGTCAAAGTAATAAGGTACATATACCATTGTGCGCTATAATACATGACGGTCATTGTCTAGAGGGGCCATCCAATGGTGAGGATCCTTACCAGGGGGAGGAGGCGCAGGGCTGCTTGTATATTCATTACTACACACCCAAGGGCTCCCAGTGGACGGAGAGTAGGCCTCCTGTTTGCACTCAGGTAATAGTTAGAACAGTGGTTCACCCTAGGACACGGAAGGGGGGGGATATCATAGATATATGTCAGAATTATAAAAGTATCTAGCTTCTGAAAACATTAGCAGATGATTCTATGGACGGATCATGGGCCGTGAACCAGTTTTTTAGGCAAGCTCCTCTCCTATGCAGGCAATCACTCCTGCCGCAAGTATGCGACAGGGATTACTCTTGTATCTAATCAGGCTAGATAAAAAGAACAAAAACAGATATAAGTAATTCGCGTCCCAGATGCCCCTTCCCCTTTGTGGTAGTCTGATGGACGATTCCAGAGATAGTTATACTACAGAATCGTCCACTTTCAGGTTGGGCATTGTTCCAAAACAAGTGCTACGGGGGGAAGGTGGCAGAAAAAGACCACACATCCACATAATTTTATGGAGCGGTCGGAAAGTAGGGAAAGGATCTATTCATTCTTTGCCCTCATCAATGCAGATGTGAAAGTATTGATTCAGATGGACAACAAGATGGTGGCCTGTCATACTAAGAAGAATAGGATGGCTGAAGATGCTATGGAGTGAGCCCATAACCATTTAAATGTGGGAGGGGGGTGAGCTTAAATTAAGTAGGAGGTTGCCAACCTCCAATCAGCC